>CAIGRQ010261055.1:0-15138 GCA_903798375.1 Fraxinus sp. D2006-0159 | reverse complement strand
GGCCTAGCATATGTTTTCCTCATCAGAGACGAACTTCCTTTTAATGAAAATTTTGGACATGGTTTCCTTGGTGATGTATCAAATGGGCAATCTTTAATGGAAATTTCAGAATTGAACCCTTTTTGAGTTTTTGGCTTCACAGTTCCCCAGTTTCGCAGCAGAAAGCCTTGCAGAGGTATATTTTGCCAATGGAGGCGACTTGAACATGACAATTGAGATGCTTGCTCAGCTTGAAATGGGCTCTTTAATTTCAGCTTTGAAATGGCTCAGTAGCTTTCTGTCTGTGTATCCATCAAGTTTGATTAACATCCACCCTATAGTCTAATATAATACTGACCTTAACAGACCTGATTTACTCAACTATTCAGCTGGTTCTTCCTTTAGGGCCTGCTTGGGAGTTTTGGGGTACCTGTTATGGGTTTTTTTTTTTTGAAAGTATCAGTTTTGGGTGTTTATGAGGGGCCCGGATTTTAGTAGCGATTTTTAAAACAGTCGAACCCTTTGCTTGAGAGTTTATCATCCAACGTCCATATAAAAAAAAGGTAGGTAGTGTAAACAAGATGGAGTAAATTTGTACGTCACTTCTTACAATTCAATATGATTTTACATATGTTCTGCAGAACTAAAAGAAGCCTCTTTCTCCCACATGTGTTTCCTGAATTGCAGAATATTGTTTTATCAGTTTCACTTCTTATCGGATAGTGACAAAATGTCATCCTTCAAGTAATTTAGTAATATCCAGTGCAAAGTTGTTTATTTCAAGGAAAAAGATTAATCGAGTGTGAAATTGTGTTAATAACTGAACTGTATTGCATATTTATGTCTTTTATATATTCAACCTCACGAGTGGTTATGTGATTCCCAGAGATTCCTTTGTTTGATCATTGTTTACAATCAATTCCTGAGAAGCCATATTCTTGCGACCATTCATGGCATCATATATTTTTCCTCGTTTGTCAATATTTTGGACTTGAATTCAATCTTCGGAACCTTAGCATATAATATTGTTGTCAATATTGCAGCTCAGAAAAATATCACGGGGAATTTGACTCTCAACTATTTTAGTTGTCCTATTTTTTCACGCACGTAATTTATGAAAGATGCGCTTTAGTTGCTTGACTTCTTGTAATAAAATGAAGCATTTGTAGGATAGCTTCATTCCAAGAATTTATAAAGTAGATTCTTTCTGAACTATGAATGTTTGTTTGATGTCTATTTTACTTGCAATTAACTTGTGATTGCAGCAACAGGTTGATGGGGGCTTGAATGAAAATCTGAATTCAAAGGCCTCGTCTTCTCCAAATCTTAGTGCTTTGGATTTTCCTGCACTTCCAGAAAACGAAAGCACGCCCTTGTTTAATTCTAGTTCTTCCATATCCTCTAGAGGTGGTATAGATTTTGCATCAGCTGTCAAAACATTGGCATCTCCTAACATCTGGAAGTATTATAGATATGGTTCTTCCAACACCTGCATTAGATCGAGTAGAAGTTCACAAGTCCTGGCTACTTCTTACACGAGTAGCCAGGGCAGGGGCACCTATGGTGATAGAATGCAAAGTCGGGGATCAGCTCATGCAGATCCTATCTGGCTTGAAACTGGAGAAGCAGTCGGTAATACCTTCGAGGCAATAATTCAAATTGCTCTTTTAAAAAAAAAAAAACTTATTTGTGGTTTAAATGCTTTCCTCATGTATATGTCTTTTACTTAATTGAGATCGCAGCAAATATGTACTCAGAAATGCGGGAAGAGGCTCGTGATCATGCACGCCTATGTAATGCATACTTTGAACAGGTATGTTTAATGAGAGGATGTACTAAAAGGAAAAACCAGAAGACTAAAAAATTGAGAAACTCGTACAATGACAGGGCAGTACAATATACTCTCACGACCCCGACTCCAATCAAAAGAATAAAGGTCGCTACTGAAGACAGGTAGCCAATGTAAGCTGAGAGCTTGCAGAAAAAGAATTTTCTCATTGTTCATTTAAAATCCTTGAAGTTAGTTTTCCTTTTTATTACAGTGAGAAAAGGTTATTGGGGTTGGGGAGGGGGTCATTGGCCATTGAATACATCAATAACATATAAATACAAGATTACTGATTATATAAAAACACAAGCTGTTGAAAGAACCATTGAATGGTCTTAAATGACTCTCGTGGTATCTGCACTGGCTAATGCTGCATTCACTCTACAAGTCACATTTTATTTGGAGTGAGGATAGAATCAACAAGTCCATTCAAGCTCGCACCGTCTGACTGTGTGTGTGTTTCTATACATGCATCATGCATGAACATGTGCACTCGCTTACACCAGGATGCAAAAAAATTCAAATATAGATGGGTCTTTCCTTATGTGGCTTTCAGTCCATCTCTCCCATTGGCTTAAATATGCTACCATGTATAAATTAACTATAGGCTCTTATAATTCTTTAACCAAGTCTAAGATTAAGCCAATGCGGTTCAGGGTGAAGACATGATCTTTGATGTCACAGGCGATATTTTACATGAACACGCTCTTTGTTGGGCAAATTAGTTGGCAGAGTATTGTTGATATATGCATGTCTGAGTGCAAATAGCTGCATGCTTACCTAGTGTTTGATCTATGACCTCTGAAATTTTGTGTAAGATTAGGCCTGCCAGGCATACTTAATTGGCCACGAGGCTTTAGCGAAAGAGTTGAGTGTCAAAGGGCAGTTGCACAATATGCAGATGAAAGCAGCTCATGTGAAGGCTCAGGAATCTATTTATCGTCAGAGGTTTGTCGAGCCATGCCTGCACTTTAAACTATTTATTCTTCAGATCTGGACTCAACATGGACACAGTCTTTTTGCCAAAGTTTATGGGCTATCCTAGATTACTTCACCCCGAGGATGGAAAAAGGATAACACACCTATCTAGAATAATAATCCTCATGCATTATTAGGAAAGATTGCACCATGGGTTCACAAATCACAACCTATTGCTGCAGTAGCAAGTTGATCGGCAACCTTTTTAAAAATATAAGTTTATTCTCGACCTTTCCTTATAGTTGCACAATTTGTCTCCAACGATGGAAATCGTCCAAAACTTCATTAAATTGTCATGTGGCATCTATAGAAACATGCCTCCGGGCACAATTCCGACTTGGAAAGCAAAATCTAGTTTCATGAAATTGGATATGCGAGGGTTACGTGCAGATTTAACAGGATTTGGAAAATTTTCGTCATCAGGAACTGATTGTGTAACTATAATGAAACATTGGGAACCGGGTTGATTCTTTTAAAGATTGTGACCTACTTGCTTATGTAACATCGAGTTGGAGACCGATGGTGCTAATTCAGTATGAACTCCTCCTTGACTCACTATACAGCTTCTCCCTTGCCTTGATGACATTTTGGTAAACTTGTGGTGCGAGGTCATGATGTCGGATTTGCATGATGAAATATGGTGCAGGAATCCAGAGATGCAGGCCAACGAGAGAAAGAAGGTAATTGACCTGCAATGGCTACATGTAAGCGAAGCTATTCATCTCCTCAAGCGTGAGCTTGCCGTAATGAAGAATGTTGCCAGGTCAGCAGACCAGCGATTGCTGCTTTACATATGTGTTGGGACAGGTCACCACACGAGGGGTTCACATATTCCCTTTAGGCTTCCTGCTGCTGTTCGCTACCTACTGGAGGAGGAAGGCCTTGAGGTCGACTACACCAAGCCACAACCCGGGCTGCTTCGAGTTGTGTTATACTGAATAAGGACAGTATAGGAGTTTTTTTGACACACACCACGCCTATAAATTCAACTAATGAATCACAAAAGTAGAAAAGAAAAATGTTGTATCTGTAAATGGGAAAAAGGGTGGATGCAGAAATCTTGTATTATTAATGACTAGTTGGCCGATCATAGAAATGCATCATTTCTAGCTCTCAATGCTTTTTCATACCAGCCGTTATATTGTAATTTTTTTATTTTTCTGGATATTTGCATGAATTCATTTACTTGATCGCTCAAATTTCACCAAGCATCTGGAGTATATTCAAGGCTTTGAGGTTTAGTACTTCGTAATTTTTCAAATACCAGATTATTTTATCTTAATTGCAAATTTAATTTGAACTATATATACTGAAAAAATTTAATAACATAAAAATAGAAAATTTATTGTAAATCACATGTAAATTTATGCCCTTGCTTGATCCCGTTATTTACAAAATACATTTTTTTCCTTTTTTTCAATCACACTTTCTTTAATAAAATAATATTAGACGTAAATTCACAATTTTCCCGTGCCTACTCACAATCTAGTACATATATTTCTCAAAGCTGAGAACATCCTGAGCCGGGGATTTTGGAATCAAGCTCAACGTCGGCTCAATATTTGCTCGGATCGATTCATATTGGTCTTTTGTTTACCCTGGTGCTAACAGGTAGGTTACAAATGGATTTATCGAAGTAGATTCTCACCCACTATAGGTTCTTATTCAAGTTTCAATTTTTAGAGGTATTTCAAACAAAACAAAAAAGGATTAGATGGTCAGATTTTATTTTTATTTTTCTATCTGGGGTTCAAAAGCCATGATTATGCACTACCAAAGCTTCCAATACCTGATTTTCTACCTTGTTTGTTTAGAGAATAATTTGGTGCATCGCTGTAGTAAAATGGTCATAATGTGTTTGATAAAATGCCATTGTTAATCATCAGAAATAACCCTTTTTTATTGTTTGTTAGGTAACGTAAATTATACAGTTATAGACAGTATTATTGAAGAACGTGAAGTTAAAAACTCCTCTATATATTGTCCCGTGCTATGTAGCAAGCGCTTACAGGATTTGATGTTGCATGCGCGTTTGCAAGTATGTGAGAAGCGAGCTTAAAATGGCTGGCAAATGTGTGCAAAATTTTCTGCTAGGAGCAAAGTATTTTAGAATTAGGCAAAACCTGGGAATGAATTTGAGACGGGTGTATTATCATTCAGAAGACAGACCACATGAAGAAGAAGAGGCTTTGTCTTCTGAATGGTATGAGAAGGCTTTCTTAAAGCTAACAAAATTGAGTCAATTGTTGAAACGTGTGGATTTGATTGATGGAAGACTAATTAATCTCAATGACCATTCAAGAATTTTTGACGATAAGCTGGAGCACGAAATGCAAACATTCAAATCTCTTGTTAGAGCGTTTATTGGGTGTTTTTCGGTTCAAGAAACAATGAGGAAGAACTTGATGGCCTCATTTGCTGATGATCCACGACGCAGAGAATTTCAGTGCTTTACTAAACCGAGCGAAAGGGATCCGATTACTTTGAGTTCATTGACTAAAGTGGCTGACATTTTGAGCATTTCCGCACAGCAAAGGAAGATCGTGAGGCATACAATTTGCCCACAAGTGACACAGCACCAGATATGGACTGGTGCGCTTGAGGAGGTACTGAATGGATTGAAATCTGAGATTGATTTTCTGATTCATTGCTGCACAAGTAAAGAGATTAACTTGGCACAACAAATAGTTGTGAGTATTATGAAGTTATTAGATTCTGCTATATTACCTGACTCGGAGTCAACTTCATGGATGCGCCTCATGCCTACAAAAGGCGAGGACTCATCTCCTTCTCGCAAATGGGAAGATGTTCTTGTGATGTTAGTTGATCTTATTAACTGCTTAAGCGAAGAAAATAGATTAATTTTGCACGTCGAGAAGCTTGAGGTCATGAAAGAAGGGCTATATCAGATTAGGGATGTCTTGATGGATAAGAATATTGGATATCGGGAGGTCAGGCATCAAGAAAATTTAGTGCAGAAGAAATTGACTAAGGCATTAGGTCATTCGTCGCGATGTTTGTTTACCCTTTTGTTGTACTATCTTTACGGCTGTGTGAAAGACATTGAAGTAGACGTTAGAGGGGGAGTTCATAAACTTGATGGTGAGAATAAGTTTTGCTTATATATGGGAAAGATTTTGACGTCGGACGAGGAGAAGGCGGTTTGGATTGGGGTGAAGCAACTGGATAGGGCTCTTGGGGTGTTCAAGTTTGTGATGGAAACAGCAGGGATGAAAGGAGATCTGGTGCTGCAAGGCCATTTGTGGTGTGTTGGAGCTGAGAACAGGTTGTTCACATATAGAGGGAATACATACTTATTACATGGGATTAATCTTTGATGTAAGATGCATAGTAAGAAAGAGTGAGATATTCTTTTGACTTAAAATTCATGGCTGTCCATCAATTATTAAAATTTCAAGAATTGTACTTCTTAACGGTTTCTGTGTTTGAGTGGAATCCAATTATGCTCCAATCCCTCACTTTATATCGAACTATGTAGAGTCTAATCACGCTCTATCAACTCAATCCCTCTCATTTTAAGAGGTTAGTTTTGTATGAGTGAGAGGGAAGAGACCTTGTATTCTTCTTCATAATGAAAATCTGCATTACAAGTAGATGTAACTTATATTGAGTGTAAATCACAGTAAATCATTGTTTTATGCTTTGCTTGTTTTTTGATTTCCATCCTGTTTATTATGGCTCTAGCAAGGTGGGATTAAGGCTGATCTCCAATTCTCCCCTCCTATCACATTCAATAACATATAGTCATATACGGACAGAAGTAGGGTTATGTGTGGCAGACAACAGTTGAAGACACCGACGTGGTTTGCCACAGCCTTTTATTAAGTCTCTGTTTGGTTTTGCTAAAAATTATATTTTCAGTAAATTAGGTTGTGGTGAGGTGGTGCGATGGTCCATTGGTGCCGATGGCAAATTAGGTTTATATTTTCAGTGGGACGGTGGGATAGCTGCGCAATGGTGCAATGCCGCTCCGAAGAGTTGCTATGGGATTGTTTGAAAGCTTATTGATCAAGAAGGAACCACTGTCGAGGAGAAATATATTTTTAAATAATTTCACATGGTTACCAGTGGTTGGGTGCGGTGACGATGGATTCGGATTGTCCATGGTGGTGGTCTGTGAGATCTGAAATTTAAAATTTTAAACCTTATCTCTTAAATTTGAAATTGGTGAAAAATAATCTTAGTTATGAATTTTCCCTTTAAGAAATGTGCACCGAGTTCAAAACATACACATTTTATTAAGGTCCAATGTGTATCAAATAAAGTGATATTTAAATAAATTGACAAAAATTCAAAAAGCGATAAATATTTAAAAAAGTGACAATAAATATTTAAAAAAGTCATATATTTGTTCCATATGCTAGTGAAGATTGAGATATTACTAGTGAAGGCACAGAACTTCGATGAATTTATGGCCGCTGAAGCAGAGGAAAGAGAGTATGGATTGGAGGCGATGAACAAAATCGATAAGGATACTTCTAAAGTCTGGTCCAAGGCTCGTCACCCTTTTCTGTCTGAATAGAGTACATGTGTCTACTGTCTAGTAGTAAGGCAAATAACTTGTCATATCGTTTTACTTTATCTTCTCTTTGTGGGTGGGTGGGTGGGGTTGTTATATCCGTGCAGTATGGTTTAGCTTGGTTCAGTAAAGAACAAAACTTCCATGTCCAAATTCTTCCACTTCGAAGAAGTTCATATGTTTACAGCATCTTGGTTTGATATTTTATTTTGGAATTACACCTTAAATTAAAATCAAGATCTAGGGTTTAATTTCGGGCGTAAACTCGGGCATTGGAGGCTTGCATGTATGATGCAAAAACTCCGAAAAGGCATTTTTGCAGGCTTAAGCATTCTGATATGAATATATACGGTCATGGTACCTCAAGAAAGGTGAAATTATACCCTCCCAAAGATGAGGAAAAAGCAGAAACAAAAAATGAAGGAAAAGAAAAAGGAGAAACGGAAAGAATATGGAGATGCCCTCTGATCATCAATTTTGTGCCCATGTAATGGCACAAGAAGTTACATTGAATGCATTGGAATCTTAGATATATGATTCCTCGATACTATGTTTGCATTTCAAATGTATGTCTCGACTGGCACCAAAATATATTAAATTCCTATACATTATTCCTGTGGTACTGAAAGTTCACAATACAGACAAGCTCATTCTAGCGGTAAATGAAAACCTTAAAACGTTTATTTGCACACGAGGAATGTTATTTATCATTATGGTGATAAATCATCGATAATGTGATAATACATTATCCCTCACATTTTTCTCTCTCCTTCCCCACTCTCTCATACAAATAGAACTGTTCAATTTCATTATTCTATATAAACTGTCATATCACCGATGATTTATCATCGTGATAATAAACAACATTATTCTTTGTGTATATACACAAAATCTTAAACTTAACTAGGTTAAGCACAGAAAGGATCGTGATAGTAGTAAAAGATTAAAAGCCTAAAAAGGAACATACTCTTTCAACTCGTTTTGTATCATTTGTTCACCCAAAATTTGGTTATTCTTCAACACGTTAAAATAAAAACCAAAATCGCTTGAAAAGGTTCTAATAACACCCCTGTTCTCACCTCTAAATCCAAGTCACGAAAGAAAATTTCAAGCAAAACTTTCAAGTGAGGAAAATGATGCAACATCAGACGGCCTGAAGTCAATGGATCTGTATGTTATCCTTAAATCTAAGTTGTCGAACAACCCTCTATGCATTATCTTCATTCTCAACCAAAATCCTCTTGCATGCCTCGTAACACATGAAAGATATCCCAGCAGCAGGCACCAACTTCATACAGCTTGGACCGAGCCCTTTGTATAAACCCTGAATCCCTTCTTGTTCAAGTATGCAGGCAAGAGCATGAAGCACGTTCTTGTACACTTGTCGCCCACTTAGCGCTCCAACCTGCATGTGCTTACGAGCCACCTCAAGAGGGAATGTAGCACTACTAGATATAGCACCAGCTGCAGAACCAATCAAAAGTGTTTCGATGTTGCCAATCTTCTCTTGTTTGAAAATCTTCCGGTATGCCTTTCTTAGTGTGTCATATGCACAGTAATTGGTGGCAGCATACGGAATTACTCCAATAAGACTTGGAGTCAGACCTCGATAAAGCTCTCCTGGCCCACCTTCACATAGTATTTTTATAAACGCATCAAGCAAACCATTGTAAACTCCTCTCTGCATATTAAGAACTACCAATAAGGATGAAGTACATTGACACGAAAGGTTAGATAAGTGCATGTTTGGCTGTGCTTAAAAGTAACTTTAATTTTGTCAAACATGAATTTCAAATTCACATTTTTAATAATCAAACTTGCTATTCCAGAAAATTAAGCCTTCGGTTACCTGAATGGTCAATCGAGTCTTGAGTAACTCGAGGGGATATGTCACTAAAGTCGAGCTAACTCCAGCACATGCTCCCGCAATCAATGAAGGTGGTATACGCAATTTGGGATGTTCCCCTAGTTTTGGAGACAAATTTTTGTTGATGGTATCGTAAACAAATAACTGCAAAGTACTTGCAGCTTTCAGGAACAGGTAAAAAGCACAATGCAATACTAAATAAACAACAGAAATTGCTTAAAGCGTGTGAACCAAAAATAAATTAGACATCTGATAGGACAGTAAATTTTTAAATGTGCATGAATGTGATCGAACTAAAGACAGCTCACAAAGATAAATTATGACATTAGATTACAGATTTAATTATAACTTTTAAAAACTAGATTGAACACAGACAAGTAATGCCTTACATGCAAAAAAGGTATTTAGAGGACAATAAAAAGGAGAGGGCTAGAAAATAATTGATTTATTTTGCAACAACGAACAGAATATTCTTGCAAATACACACCAGAGGACCATTCAATCCATAATCCTCAAATCACCCGGACTGCCTATCAAGACCAACATTCAAATATCCTCAAACACAAAATGAAGGTTGGAAGACTTGCAGTGAGCGGCTCAAGAAGGTGGGTTGAGACTGGGGGAACTAAGATATTGTAGTTAAAATAACTTTCAAGGGAAGAAATGGCAAATTTACTTTAGATGTGATTTGTTAATTTAATTCGTTTAACCTTTTAAGACACAAAATAATACACCAAGTTAAATAGTCTTATCCTAAACGTAAAGTAGTAAACTTTGTTAGCCTCAATGTCTGTCGATCATGAGGCCAACAACACTCCGACCGCCTCCTATTCAACCTACACATTAAACATTCTATTAGGAGGCAAAGGTCACCGGTCGGAGGAAAAAGGTCTGGCAATCATTTCCACTCCGACGATCAAGTCACTGCAGAATAGTGTATATAGAGTGCAATGGAAAATGGGGGAAGGTGAGTGGCTAGAGGAAATGAAAACTTACTTTAATTTTGGAGTTACCTTGCCTATTTATAGAGGATGAAATGGGCCAAGATGGGCCCTAAGGCTAATGGATCAAACCTAAGCTAAGATGAGACTTTCCAATTCCATTGCCAATCCCTTTAATATAATTAACTAATGCCAAGTCGCCCAACATGAGACCCTCGACCACGTGCAAGTTAGGCAATTTTTTGGCATCAACAAACTCTATTTACTCCATGGCCAAAAGTTCATTAGTAAATATTTCTCCCATCAACCTCCAGAAGGAAATTTGAAATAGCTAGCGTCTGAAAAAACAGATATTGTCCCTTTTAAGGCTTGTTTGGTAAGGCAACCTCCCGAAAACTGGATAGTATTAAGAAAGAAAAAGTAGCCGAAATAAGCTGAAATTTTGTCCACAGTATTGTATAGTCGTATGTAACAAACATAACTTAGTGTCTTGCAGCTGGATGGACTAGATGATGGTCTTTATCAAGTTCTTGGACAGAATATGCAAATTTGGGATAAAAGAAATTTGAATTATGGAAAAAGATCAAGCTCTCATGGTTCTAGGGCAGTAGAATTAACTGATTTGAAAAATTTATTCCAAGAAAAAGTTAGACCCAGAGAAGATAACAATCCAACAAAATTAGGTCCAGCCACATGAATTCCTTCTTAGAAGTCATGGTATAAGATTAGATAATAAACTGTTCTGAAAAAAAAATACGAGGCTTTCTAACATATTTTCTAAATCATTGTTCCCTAAAACCAAAGCCATAGATATTGTCAAGACCTTGGTGCTTATGGACAATCTGATATTCTTGACTGAATAACAGAAATCAATATATATCATATCTGAAAGGTGGTTTCTAAAAGCAGGCATCACTAGACACATGTTTACGAGACTAAAGATGAGGTGGTGTATTACACGGGCTAAAATAAAACAATGTTATCATGAATGCAAAAGGGAATTACCAACAATCAGAAACAACGAAGATGCTAGAAACCATTTGGACATATTTGGTACACAATATTGGACAAGATTGGGATATACAATTGACAAGATTTAGGTTATTTTCTTCTGTCGAGTACTATTGAGTCCACGTTACCAAACTAAACATGCTATTTGAGTCTTCTACATGGAGCAATACATGTCATCTGTCGAGCATATGGTAACATTCACATTAACACACAAAGCAGCCACAATTAAAGATGTCTATGACTTGCAGAAACAAGCAATATGTGAACCTCAAGCCCATTACAAAAGTGAAGTGCATCTAAGTATTATAGGGAACCATAGCCAGCTAATCATAAACCACCAGAATCAAAAAAACACATAAGCCAATACAACCAACAAGATAAACTAGTAACTAATAACAAATTAAAGATAAAATGAGAGTCAAAATTAACCAACAAAGAATATCTTATAAACCTCAATTATCCAAGACAGAAACTAAATGAAAACTCAGACTAAATAACATAATACTGTCAGTTTCATTGTCCTTTTTTCTTTTACTTACCTCTATGGCTTTGCTTGGTGCAACTCGAATCACATTAACAAAATTTCCCCTAAACAATCCTGGCCATCCATCAGTCTTCATAATATTATCGAACACCTCCATAGTCGAATGACCACTACTCCCAACCATCAAATGAGTCCTTATCGTCTCCAATGGAGCTACAGCAGTCCTTGAAACCGCCCCAGCAATCGCACCACTAATCAACCTCCTCAATGAAGGATTTTCAATCTTAACCTTAAGCCTAAGCCCATTTTTCTTCTTCTTAATCACCCCTTTTTCCTCCTCCTGCACACCCACAATCTTAAACCTCTCAGGCGATGACACATACTTCACAAATAAATCGACATACGGAAACTTAAAACTGCCATTTTCATTGTTGTCCATTTGACCTACAGAGGCAAATAGCCCACCACCTGGATAAAAGTTGCAATCTTGGGGACTCCATTGGAGTCTCAACTGAGAATTCGACAATAACCCATTGTTTTTACACTCCAAAGCTTGCATTTTTCCTCTCTTACCCATAATTCAAACTTCAAACAGAAAAAATACCTTCCAAAACAAATCTCAAAAAAAAAAAACCCCACCCTACAGATTCATGTTTCCAGGCAATTTGAAAATAGTGAAGGAGCACAAGATTCGATTTTGATCAAATGGGCGTACAAAATGTCCATTCTTGACAACTGGGTAGGTATAAAAATTCAAAAAAAAAAATCATACTTTTTAATTAGAAATGGCAATAAAGATAATTAATCCGACGAATAGGATGCATATATGGCTATGTGTGCGTGTGTGATGAATCAGAGATATAAAAATGCAAAAAAAAAAATCATACTTTTTAATTAGAAATGGCAATAAAGATAATTAATCCGACGAATAGGATGCATATATGGCGATGTGTGCGTGTGTGATGAATCAGAGACAGATGGGAGGCCGCTAGGGGTGGAAGGTGGCGGAGTAATCAAGAGAGGGTTCTTTCTTTGGGGAAGAGCAAGCGAGTGGTAGGATTCCGCTCCTCTCCTTTCGACCCAAATACTGATGCCTAATGATATATATGTGTGTGTAGTGCGTGAAACTGAATAAGATACCGGAAAACTTTCAAAGATGTTTTTCTCAAATGGTCCCTGACCTATGGTCTCTGTGTGAACAGCCACCTCTTTGTCTCATTTATAAACATTCTAGTCCATACATTTCGAGGAATTGAAAAGTATAATTCATTTATTCACTAATCATTTTTATTTATCTATAATTTAAATCGTCTATAAACACTTCTCAAATATTAGTGTGCGAAAAATAGAATAAGGACTGAGATCGGATAAAGGCTATAGGTTAGGGATCATTTGTGATAAAATTCCGAACTTTTCCAGGCCCTTCCACAAGGGGGAAGCACTCTTTAATTTTTTGTCTAAGGGATCTTGCAACCATACTTTTAGATGTCTTAGGTCTTCTCAAAGAGGTTGATTGTGGTTCTTTCCACTTCACATTCAAGTATAGGAATAAGGTTTCATAGACTAACATCTTTGTTATCATTGAAAGCACCTGAAATTTGTTGGATTAAATGAATGCCGATTTTTATTCGCCTTTTGTTTGTGGCGACATGAATAAATGAATATGCTAGTTTGAATTTTGAAAAGGGCTGATTTTTTAAATAGTTAATATTTTTTTACCGAAATAAAAATTTGCGTTGACGAGGAGGGTTGTAATGTCTAAATAAATTGCAAACTCTCGTCAACCTTACTTAAATTGACAAGAATTCGTAGATTATTCGAGTGCAAAATGAAGAAACTATGTTTTAAATGGATCATATATTCTCGTTAGTTTGACAAGAATGTCAAGTCGTCAACCCACTTTGGAAAAACGTTTTGTCGCTCTCATCAATTAAACTCTTAAAAGTCATTTCAGAAGATTCAAATAAATTTACTTGAGAGATATTCAAGTCGCAACTGCTTGGAATTTCAAGAGCTACACTTACTCTACCTTTGTGATTGTACGACTTTTCACATAAAAATGCAAGTGTCAATGAAGATCTAAATATGTTATAATTGTATAAAACATTTCACATAAAAATGCAAACCCATAAGTGGTGACTAGAGGGATCTCCCATGTTAGTAGGAAATGATACGATCCAATTTAACATTTACATAAATATAATCACATCAGCAAAAAAAAAAAAAAATACTGTTTAAAAAAATTTCATCCTCAATGCAATCTGACAAGAAAATTGCAAGTTGATGTTACAAAACCAAAAGACTTCAAAGTTTGGTTAGATAGAGTGACTCAACTTGATTTATTTTTTCCATCCATCATTAAATGTAATTTTATTTTATTTTTTTTTAAAAAAAACATTTAGACAGTACTACTGAGTTGTAGATAGAATTCAATGAAATTCAACTTGTATACCACTTAGATGATAATTCATATAATGTATTAGAGACGTTCTAAGAGGAAGAAAAATGGAGAAACAAGAAGGGGAATCGAATATTTGGAATAAAAAGATCTAATTACATAATCATGAAAATGTTCTATTTCACCTTCACCTTCATTTTTTTTTTTTTTTTTAAAGGGGACTCTTTACACAAATTTCTCTAGATATTAGGGATACTCTAATTTTTATTTTCTTTTTCTTTTTATTTGCTCTCAAGAAAAGGTATAAATGATTTTCTTACCAATTCAGATAATTGATCATTACAACAAAATTCATACATTTTCTCCATTTTTATAGCATTGTAAAATGTTTTATAGCATCAAAGAATCTATAGACCAAAACTCAAGAAGCAATAGTCTAGTGCCACTGTTGCTTAGTCGGGTAAGTCACGTTTTATAACATCTGAGGAAGAAAACGAACTCAAAATCTTGTTTGCTGTATCATTCAGTATTGTGTAGCAGGTACCATCTGTACAGAATCTTTATAAACATTAGGAGTTGCATCTCTAATTTGATGTTTTTCCTTGTTTCCTCTTGGATAGGGAAAAGGAAAATTCAATTACAAGCTCTATTGTACGTCGTCTCTACTGTAGAGAACAAAAGAGCTCCTTTTAAAAAGTTTTATAGCTTAACCAAACACCTTTCGACAAATTAAAGTTTTGTAGAGTTATTCATAGCACAAGATATGACTCCCAATAAAAGACTTGATATGTAAACCCTCTGCTGCTAAAGGCAAATTAAATACAAGAAAAACAAGCCTCGAACAAATTCAGACATTACTGTAGAATCATTTATAGAGAACACAATCAATCTGAAAATGTCAAATAACTGTCTGTTGAGGTGGGAATACCTAGTAATTCATTAGGTGTACAATAATCTTGAAAGTGTTAAAAAGCATAGAAGAGTGGAGCCTCAGTTTCTTCCAACGAACTAGTTCATACATTCGACAGATACAAGGGCAGGAGCATAATAACCAAAAGATAAAACTTAGTCCCTTCTTTGATGATTGACGCGTGCATCTGCCAGAAAGACCT
>CAIGRQ010261041.1:0-14368 GCA_903798375.1 Fraxinus sp. D2006-0159 | reverse complement strand
CAACATTTATCAACAAATGTTGTCATTTTAATGTTGCGAATGACTCTTTTTGTTGTAGTGATTCCATTAACTCCAACAAATTATGAAGGATATTAGTTCAAATTTAAGAGGAAACAATTTCGAATATTTATATTCTTTGTAATAATCATTAACAACGCTTAAAGACAAACAATGTCATTGTTGAAATATACCTTCCTAGACATGTATTCTCTCATGGGCATCTTTGGTGTACTTTCTTGCTAAGTTTCAATTTAAACAACAAAAGTTTTGATAAAATTACAAAATAAAAAGAAGAAAAATTGTGGGACATTGATTTAAAAAAAAAAAAATAGTGTATACAGAAGTATTATTGTAATCAAAACATTACATTTCATTTTATTTAACTTTATAACCTTATATACTTATTTATATAATTTCATAAAAAGTTTTATTTACATGTATTATTTTTAACAATTTTAATTTTTCTACAAATATTAATTACCTCAATTACTTTCAAGTACTTCAAAAATATTACGTATGTTAAGAATTTGAGAAGGTAATATGTCGCGATATGAAGTATGGATCGTACAAAGAAAAATAAGATTAAAAAGAAAACAAGCAAGAAGATGAATTGGCAAAGGAACATAATACTTTATTAACAACCAATGGAGAGAGAATACAATTTATGCAATATTCTGCTTACAAAACTGAATAAAGAGTCCACTATTTATAAGGGAATCGTCCAAAACTCTAAAATATGGTAACTAGGTCAAAAAGTCGCGTAAAATCGGAAAATAAGGAAAACAATTCGCGTTCGCTCGAGTGATAATCGGGCGAGAGCCTGTCGTTCGAGCGATTGCTCAGCAACACGCTAGTGCCGGATTCGCCATTCCAATTTTGCTCCTCTCACTCGAGCGGGAGTCGAACGACCGTCCAGTACCGTCAATTCGTCATTTTTCTTTCTTGGATCTTATTTTGACATCTTCAAGTCCAATACTCAAAAATGCGAAGCCCTAGACCAAATTTGAACCATATTTGGGTCACAAAACCCAACAATGTATATCATTCATCTAATACATAAGACGTGCAATACACTTGCTTACTACTAGTAGGTATAAAAGATTAATTGATTCTTCTTTAATGGGGCTTTATGTTATCCATTTCACTCCCGTAGTCGTATTGTGATTTTAAATTTGATATTATAGGAAATTCAATTGAAATTAAACATGTTAAAAACCCACAAAAGGATTAGTAGTGAATACTTGTCAAAGTCGAATGAATCATGTGCGAGCTCATGGTAGTATATACAAACATTCTACAACCCTAATTATAGGTGGGGTATGTGATCGCGTAAGACTCCTCCTTGATGAGGGCCCAGAAACAATATTATATATATATATATATATATTAAAAAACTCCATGTTGTTCAAAGTGTTAAAATAGTTTTTAATAAATTCGTAGCTTTCCATTTTATTTTATTCTTATTATTATTTGCTTTTTCGCTATTTTTTTTTTTTTTTATCATTTTCCCCTTTTAGAATCGACTCTTCGTTCTTCCTCCTTTTTTCTTTTTATTCTCTTTTTCATTTCATTTGTTTTATACGTGACCTTTTAACTTTTATTTTATTTTCTCTTCTTGTTTAGTCATCCTCAATTTCTTATCCCCAAATTCAACTCTCTTCAATTTCTATAAGTAACGCTAACAATCTTTTATAGTAATACTGATATGTATGAGTTTTTGCTTTAGCTTTTTATGACCTCTAGTATTTTTTTTATTTTTTTTTTGGCATCTTTAAATTTTTCGTGTTTATAAATTTTGGCATGAAAGTATAAAATTGGTCAGATTTTTCAATTGTTACATCTATCTCCCATATATTATGAAAGGAAAGCATAAATGTTCACAAAAAGAGTACTAGAAGTAAATTCAATGACATTTTATACACCATTTGGTTTTTCGTATTCTTAATCTTGTACTTTGTGATATGACAAATGCTTGTATAAAGGGTGGGTAAATCTTTCTTTTATTGTACAATACACATAAATATTGTTTTCATCATATATAAAGTGATGGAGATTAATTTCTCACGATAATACAAAATGTCTGACACTTAATCCACTAATACAAACACATTGGTTAAACTAATTTGAAAGTGATAAAACAAAAAGATTTCAAACACCAAAGTTTAAATCATCTTTAAAACACTTAATGGAAACATGTAAGACCTTAAGACATCTAAAGTTTATCTTGTAACATTATAGATTTTGAGTTCTTGCTATGTATGATTTTAGGTACAATATATTGTCTACTATTATTAGAGTAATTAAAATGTTGCAAAGTAATGACATGCTTATTTAAGCTGCTATTAGTCACTTGAAAGCACTTAATTCATTTGTTGAAACATATGGAGAAACTTGATTTAAATATGACAAGATTACTGCTAATGAAGTTGATGTTCAAATGGAAGTTGAACCTACATTTAACGTCGTTAGGAGGAATTTGAGTTTGTGTTGCCACTGGGTGAAGTTGGTTCCATCAAACCTATCCAATTGCACAAAACCTTGGTTAATCAATTTGTAGTTGCAAGCATAGATTTCGTCTCCATTTGAGATTCTTGGAAATAATAGCAACAATGGAGAGAGAAGAGATGAAGATGGAAACACAAAAAATGAATAAACAGCAAGACTTGAAACGTGATTACCATTGTTCTCAAACAATATTTGTCTCGTCTCCAAATGCTTTTAAGGAATCAAATGACAAATAGTTTGTAAGATAAATCAAGTCTAAATAAAAATCACCAAAGCACAAGTGTTTCTTCAAAGTGAACTAATGAAAATCTTAAGTTTGAATGTGTGATAATTGTGATAATTTCCCAAAAATTGTAGGGAATGATTGTATGTTTGTTATGTTTTTTGAGATGAAAACTATTCCCTATTTATAGTTTTTCATCACTTCTTCACAAAATGGTTCCAACTCTATATGAAAAGATGGAACTTGCCACTAGATTTCAAACCTGAAAACTAGCCTAGCAGCTCGTTTCCATAGCAACGCAATCGCACGGGCTATTTCCATGCAATCGCATGGAGATAGGCTTTTAGCCTTGGGTATTTGGCATCTACCCCATCCGATCGCATTGTCCTTTTGCAAGTTGAATCCTCCCATTTTGGCATTTTTGCTTTCATTCCAATTAATCACTTTGTAGGCTAATTATTAGTCCAACATCCTAACATTGGTTTTGAACAATATAATTATAACAATTCCCCACTTGTTCAAAATCAATATTAGTCACATATTCAAATATCAACACTTGTGCATAAAAATTATATATCATTTCAATTTGAATCTAAACATAACTTAAATCTCACAAAGAATTATCGAAATTCCAAATAGTATGAAAGTTTTGAATCAGTTATTCCTTGTGACAATACCGATGAAACCATTCACACAAATGTTATGTTTTCACAAGTTCTCCAAACTCGCTTAGTGCTAATATGACATTGCACTTATCCTATTCATCGACTTTTAAGAAAGAAATTCTAACTCTCTATTGAGGCAACACCACCACCTCGAAGTTCACATAGGTAAAAAATTTCTAGTATCTTTGTTACTGTTATAGATATTTTACTACCCCGTACTAAACTTCATTAAGAGTTTTGTAACTCATCTCTCCAATCGTAACATCTAGCACTATTCACCAAGTATAGAGTTTTAAATAAGTTAGTAGTGTTGAAACTTATCCACTCATCGAACAATTTGTTATTACCCTTTGAACCTATATATGCTTGTTTAGTATATGGTTGCTATCATTGGTGGACTTTTAATAAATGAGTTTTAACCCCATCCTTCTCGATGTTGATCTTACTAACACTCTTGTGGGAGGTTTAGTCAATAGATCACTAAGTTCTCACTAAACTTAATATATGTAAAAGACATTATTTCATGCTTGATTAATTTTCTTACATATTCATGTCTTATACTCATATGTCAAGAGTTTCCATTATATACTTCTCTATATGCTCGTGCTAAAGTGGTTTGGCTATCACACAAGATAGGTATGAAAGAAATATCATTTGCGTCCAAAGGAATTTCATGAAGAAAATCCCTTAGTCGCTCAGCTTCTTTTCTAGTTTCGGCCAATGCTACAAACTCAAATCCATTGTTGAATGTGTAATGCATATTTGTTCTTAGACTTTCAAGAAACTGCACCTTCTTCAAGAGAAAACATCCAACTTGAAGTAGACTTGTTTTTTCCAGAACTCGATATCCAACTAGCATCGATATATCTGTCTAGGATAGTTGGGAACTTTGACCTTTCTATGACCTTCCAATGTTCCGAACTTGAATCTCTAGTAAACCTACATAGTTTACTCACAACAAATGCAACGTGTGGTCTTGTACATTGTACCATGTACATAAGACTTCTAATTGCACTCATATATTCAATTTGAGTTATTGCTCTTCCATCGTTTTTATTAACTTAATACTTGGATCCAATAGGGTATTTGCTTTTTTAATATTCAAATGCTTGAACTTATTTTTCACATTCTCAACATAATGTGATTGGCTTAATATATAATCCCCACTATCCTTTTTAACTTTAATGCCAAGGATAGTATCCACTTGTTCAAGATCTTTCATTTTTGAAAATACATAGCTTACTAACTATGTTCAACCTTACGTACGGAATTACACTAAATAAAGTAACAAGTCACCTTTAATTAGTTTCTAGATGATAAAGAATACAATCTAATTTTTCTAAATTGAATTACTGCAATTGTAATATTTGGAAAGCAATAAATAACATAAAATTTGATGACGGAGAAACTCAACTGGGTAAAAACTTCAGGACCAATCCAATTACCTTCACTATAGACAATGTAGGTTACAGTTCAATTTCAAACTAGCTCCACCAACTATTGTAAACCCTACAATTCCAAGATCTGTTGTTCCTTCCAAACTCATGATCTACTATCATAAATATTATCTAGCCAACCTGTTAGATCTACAAATTCACCTCTTGTAGCTTCTAAGATCCACTGTAAATTCCAGACTCACAATCTTCTACCAAGATTTGCTGCATTTGTCTTACAATCTACTGCACACGTCTCTTCCAAGTGGATACCCAGGAATCACATGTTCTTCCTCATGCGCTTGAATCCCTTCCTTAAAGTGTTAAGGAAGCCAAATGTTTTGGATTAGTAAACCTTGATATTTTTCCAAAACTAGGTTGCTGGATCATAAGAATGATGTGGATGAATCAATCAATGAATTGTCTTTTGGATCTCTCTAACAATGACAAGAAAGTGTTTTTCAATAGTAGCACAATGAAGCAACATCTGAAATTCGTCCCAGACATCTGTATTTATAGTTGGAGAATCTTAGGTGTTATGGGCCGTGTAAAAATGCTCAAAATCACGAATTAGGTTTGACCGTATAAATATGTCGCTCGAGCGATGGAGCCTTTCGCTCGAGCGAGGGTGCTGTGCTTCGATCGATAGCGAGGTAAAAGGCGGGCGATGACTCTTCAATTTTTTGTGTTCGAGCGTGAGTCAGGCGAGCAGCTAGTGAGATTCTGGCGCCGCATTTTCCTTGTTTTCAACCTCTAACCCTAACTTTTCTTATCTACATAAAATTGTTTCTAAGTCCTCGACTTTTTACAAGTGTTCAATTAATACCTTTTTGTTCACAAACACGCCAATTACCATATTGGACCTAACAATCTCTCCCTTTGACATTTTGTGACAAAATCATACAAATAAAGTCAAGGAAATAAAATACATCAAACTAACTACCCAAGTTACTTAACTTTTTCTACTTCTAGCATTCCTTTGTATACCTGTTTCCTAAAATAAAAAACTCAATACCAGTATAAAAGCACTTGATACAGAAAATCAAAAACTCATGAACACAAATAACCATGCTAGTCTGAGACGTGACATTAATTTGAATCAAAACACCAACCAAAACATTAACATCACAAAACATCAAAATTCATACAGCTATGCATATGATATGCAATGCACATTCTCCCCCTTACTGCAAATTCTCAATATTTTTATACAATAGGCAAATGTATCTATTCTATCCCCAATGACCCCCTCAAGCATAAAATGAAAATCTCAATTTCATTCAATTCTCAAACAGCTATGCATATGATATGCAATGCCGATTCTCCCCTTTACCGCAAACTCTCAATATTTTTATGTAGCAGACAAATGTACCTTTGTCTCTCCTCAACAACCCCTCGGACATAAAATGCAAATGTCAATGCATTCAATATTAATATAAATCTTTTCACCCCTTGTGTAAACACTCTCTCCCCCCATTTTTGTCACAAATGACGAATGGATAAAAAAAACTTTTAACAATAACATAAAATCACTCAAAAATGCAAATGTTAGCATGCAGAGTATAATTAATGTGAATTAAACCTTTCCACATACTCAGTTCAAGTTAACATAGAGTAAATTGTATAAGTGACTCATGTATGTAAAGTATTACTAATCTTTTGTAAGGCGAGGACTCAAATTTAGGCTCTGATACCAATTGAAAATAGGTAGTTTACTAACTAAGTTTGACCTTACGTGTAGAATTACACTAAATAAAGTAACAAGTCACATTTAATTAGTTTCTAGATGATTAAGAATAAAATACAATTTTTCTAAGTTGAGTTTCCGCAGTTGTAATATTTGGAAAGCAATAAATAATAAAACGTTTAATGACGGAGAAACCCAACTGCGTAAAAACTCCGGGGACCAAGCCAGTTATCTCTACTATAGATAATGTAGGTTACAATTCAATTCCAGACTAGCTCTACCAGCTGTTATAAACCCTGCAACTCCAAGATCTGCTATTCCTTCCAGACTCACGATCTGCTGTCGTAGATACTATCTAGCCAACCTGCTAGATATACCAATCTACATCATGTAGCTTCCAAGATCGGCTGTAAATTTCAGACTCACAATCTTCTACTAAGATTTGCTGTATCAATCTTACAATCTTATGTACACGTCTCTTCCAAATAGATACCCAGGAATCACTTATTCTCGTTCTTCTTCATGCATTTGAATCCCTTCCTTAAAGTGTTAAGCATGCTAGGTGTTTTGGATTAATGAACCTCGATGTTTTTCTAAAACTCGATTGCTGGATCACAAGAATGATGTGGATGAATCAATCAATGAACTGCCTCTTGGATCTTTCTAACAATGACATGAAAGTGTTTTCCAATTGTAGCACAATGAAGCAACATCTAAAATTCGTCCCAAACATCTGTATTTATAGTTGGGGACGCTTAGGTGATATGGACCGTGTAAAACTGTTCAAAATTACGAATTAGGTCTGACCGCATAAATATGTCGCTTGAGTGAGAGAGCCTTTCGCTCGAGCGAGGGTGCNCGCTTAGGTGATATGGACCGTGTAAAACTGTTCAAAATTACGAATTAGGTCTGACCGCATAAATATGTCGCTTGAGTGAGAGAGCCTTTCGCTCGAGCGAGGGTGCTGTGGCTCGAGCAACAACGAGACGAAAGGCAGGCGAAGACTTTTCTATTTTTTGCGCTCGAGCGTGAGTCAAGCGAGAAGCTAGAGAAATTCTAGCGTCGCGTTTTCTTTGTTTTCAATCTCTAACCCTAACCTAACTCAACTCAGCCACACAAAATTGCATCTAAGTCCCTGAATTTTTACAAGTGTTCAATTAAGACATTTTTGTTCACAAACATGTCAATTACAATATTGGACCTAATAATTTTGAGCATGATTATTCCATTCTATGTCATTACTAATGATTAACATATCTTCCACATAAAGACTTAATAATACTATCACGAACTTTAATATATATACATTTATCTACTGAATTATAATTGAAACCATTTGACATAATTTTAGAATCAAATTTCTCATGCCACTTTTAGGTGCTTATTTTAATCAATATAAGGATTTGACTAATTTTTATACCTTATGTTCATTTTTGGTAGAACAAATCCTTTATGTTGTTCCATATAAACATCTTCCTCGAGATTCCCATTTAGAAATGTCATCTTGAAATTCATTTGATGAACATGTAAATCATATATTGATGCTAACACATATAAGATCCTTATCGAGGTTATCCTAACCATAGTGCATGTACTTCAAAATAGTCAATTTCTTTCTTTTGTCGATATCCTTCAGCTACTAATCTAGTTTTATATGTATTGAATGTACTATTAGAATTATATTTCCTCCTAAACTCCCATTTACAACCAATGTATTTAGATCTTTTCGGTAAATCAACAATTTCTCAAGTGTTGTTTGTTATAATAGAATCCATTTAATCACTTATTGAATCTTTCTAAAATATGCAATCTCTAGAAGACATTGCTTATTTATAAGTCTTAGGATCACTTTCAACTAGAAGAATAAAAGAATTGTTCTTACAATATCGTTCCTATCCCCTCCACTAAGTAGAGAGAAATAAGTGGGGCATCTATTTCATCCAATCCTAGACCCTTTTCTTTTCTAACTATTTTTCTTCTTCGAAGTTCACTTGAAAGTTCAACATCTCTCATAGATGTTTCTAATTGTGGTTCTTTAGAAGCCGGAAGGAATATTTACTTGAGTTTCATTTTGAGAATTTCTTTTTACCAATACATTCTCGAAAAAATTCACATCCATTAATTCTATTATAACATTTGATTCTAAGTTTAATAATCTATTGGCCTTGTTATTTAAAGCATATCCCACAAAGGCACATTTAACATTTATGACAATTTATATTTGGTTTCCTAACTTTTTCATATTTCATATGGAGAAACCTTAATCTTTTTCAAAGGAATTCTATTTACTATATGACAAGCATTATGTGAGGCTTCACCCCACAAATTAAATGGTAATTCAACATTTAATAACATGGCATAAATCATTTCTAAAAATATTCTAATCTTTCTTTCTACTAGAACATTTTGTTCAGGTGTACGTATATTGATTTATTATGTCATTTTGTTCACAAAATATGTTGAATTCAATTGAGAAATATTCTCCACATTTATCACTTCTTAAAGTGTTTATTTTTCTTCCTAATTGATTTTCAACTTCAACTTTATATACTTTAAAGGCATTAAAAGCTTCATCTTTATATTTTAATAAATATACATATGTATACTTAGAACAATGAATGTAATAAAATATCTATTATTGCATCTTGTTAGCATGCCATCCAATTCACATAAATTTGAATGTATAAATTCAAGTAGATTTGATGATCTTTCTACACTAAGATATGGCTTTTTAATTATCTTAGATTTAATGCAAGTTTCACATTTATCTAAGTTATCAACTGCACATGATATTAATCCACATTTAACCATTCTTTTCATAGTGCTAATACATATGTGTGCTAATCTACCATACCATAAATTAAATGAATCAATCATATAAGCAAAATAATTAATTTTATTAGAGTCATCCTCAATAGTACATAATTTGACCATTCCTTCACTCGAATAGCCTCTACCAACAAAATACCCATTTCGGGTTAATAAAAGTTTTTCCGACTCAAATACAGATTTAATTTCCACTTTTCCTAAAAGAAACTCACTTGCTAAGTTTTCATTCATTTCTAGTACATGATGAACATTGGTCAAAGTAATCTTCTTTCTCGAAATAAAGATGATTTCAATGTTGTCTTTGTTAATCACTTTAAATTGTCCTTCACTTTCCATTTGAATCTCTATCCATCAACAAACATGGATTGTAACACAGGTGTCATGCTACCATCTAGGAACTTTACTTTGGATTGTATTGATTTCACTTACCGTAGTGATAATCTCTTCAAAAGAGTTCACATTTTACTCATTCTTTTGTTGCTTTTTGTGCCTGCAATCTCTTGCATAGTATCTCAATTTTTTACAAACATAGCAAGGTCCCTCCAACTTCTCTCGATCATTTTTAGAACCAAGAGGCTTCTCCTTCTTCTTGTATTTGTTGGAATGATCAACATTGTCTAGGGCATTGGCTTTCGACGAGCCATCATAGGAACTTTAGGTCTTATCTCATGCCCTTTATTCTTCTTCTGTACGAACATGTTTTTGTATATGTTCCAAAGAAAAATCTTTGGAGTTAAATAATCTTCTTCTTATTACCTTACCAAGTTGGAGGCAATTTATTAATAATGCTCCTACTTGAAATGTTTCGGGAAATACAATCTTCACTGCTTTCAATTTATTGACAATGATTTGAAGTTCATGTACTTGAGGTAATAAAGGAGTACTATCAAACATTTTGAAATCAAAGTATTTAGAAATTAAAAATTTCTATGTACCTTCCTTCTCGGCCTTATATTTGTTTTCAAGTACATCCAGATTTTCTTTGCTAAAGTGGTGTTGGTGTAAAAATCACAACACTCAATTGTACAAATATTAGGATACTAATCCCCACCATTTAAGAGTAATGAATATCATCTTAATCATCTGTTGACGACAGAAAAAAGAGTAAAATACAAAAATCTTAGTCTAGATTATGTCATTTTCCCATACGGTTAGAATAGTTTAATAATAAATCAACATGACATAATGTTGAACTGTGACCCAAATTCATTTTGGAATTGGCATTTTGGTTTTTAAAAAAAGGCTTTGAAGAAGTTAAACTATGGATTTAGGATTTTTTGGGAAAGAGATTGAGCGCTTGGGGGAAGAGATTGGGCATCGAAGCGCCCAATTCGGGAGCATAGGTACCAATTGGGTGTGAAAACTGGATTTGGAACTAAGATTTAGCATCTGAACGCCAAATGGAGCAAATAATCTTCTATAGAAGTAGATAATTGTGTTGATTCTGTTACATAGTATGTTATTGTCCTGTTTGGCAATTATTGTTGAGTTATTTGTGATTTTGTTGCTCGTCATGATAATTTGAACAACTTTAAGGTAATCCTACTGAGAAGTAATTGGATTTAGTTGATATTCAGTTATTAAGTTTGTCCTAATTGGTATTTTGGAAGGGGTGGAGAATTTTTGTTGAAGATTCAAATTCTATTCTTTGTAGTGGAATTCATCTCCATGTTGAGAATTTTTAAAGCTTCTTTCACTATAGTGGAATTTGTGTCAATGTAGAAATTTGTTGAACTATTATCCAAATGCCATTGGGTATTAGCATTTTGGTTGAAGAATGCTTTGAAGAAGTCAAAATACGGATTTGGGATTTTTTTAGGGGAAGAGATTGGGTTCCCAAGCACCAAATCCTGATGACGTCTAGACATTAATTGGGTGCGAAAATCAGATTTGGAAGAGGGATTCAGAGCCAGAGCACCATCTCACCGCTTTCTATCTGCGAGGTTGGGCACTCGAGCGCCATGCATCACTCGCTGCAGGCGAGCTTTACTGCTCGAGTGCCGATGTTATCCGACCCAAGCATGTTTCATGCTTTAACGAATTTTAAGATATTATTTCCGTATGTAACACCATAATTAGAGTTTGGCATATACTCTATATATAATTGACTCTTCATTGTGATTTACAACAAGTTGTAAGTGCGAGATCTTGAATTCTTTCATCTAATATTAAATTCTCCTCTTCTGCCCACGGTGTTTTTCTACTTAAATCTTGGTGTTCTTAATTGTTACTTTCATCATGTCATATTACTCTCATTTTTTTAATCTAACAAACAATATCTAAAAAAATTGGCATCGCCTTAATTTACGATCATCGTAATACATATATATGATGAGTGTCGAGAGTTGATGTACATGTATATATACATATACATACATGTATGTGTGTGTGTGTGTGTCTCTATATATATATATCACACTTGAAACACTATTATCTATAATCATTTATCTAAATAAACAATGTAACGAAGATACCGCTAAATAAAGTTAATTACATTGATAATAAAATGAAGTTATTGCACCCTATCAGTTATTGGAACTAGGCACAATACTAACAACTTAAGTCCTTGATTTAACCTATAACATAGAAAAGGACATGTTGTGAGGAAGATTAATTTCAGTACTTGAATAAGATGTGTATATGTGTTGACACTTTTGGTGAAAAAACTAAAAGTGTCGACACTATAACTGTAATTATGCTTGGACGAAAAAAATCAAAAAATCGACCAAATAGATCGAACCAGACCGACTCGGGTTGGTTCGGGTCAGTTTCACATAGTTAATCGGTTTGGTTTGATTTGGTTTAAATTTAAACAAAACCATGATAGGTCGGTTCGACCATAGTTTAAAACCTCAAACCGTTGGTTAACCGACCAAACCCACTTACACATATCTTTATTTAAAAAAAAAAAGTCAAAATCAAAAGCTTAATGATGTTATCCCAAAAGTGGAGGTGCCTAAGCTGTCTCTTTAAGTAGTCTTGTTGAATACTATATAAAGACTTTTGTTTTATGAGGACACTTTCAAGAAAACATTGATATTATTTTTTGTCTTTTATAAACATTTTCTTGTGCTTCGGTTGGTAGGCCTTGTTTTTAAGTTAATTTTTTCTATATAAACATTCTCTAGAAATTTAAATTTCAAAGCTGTTTTTAGTTGCTATAGGTAGTAACTCAAATGAAAAAGTTATATAAATAAATAAATAAAAAAAACAAAGTTATATGTACTCTAAGTGAACCAAAAACTCGAGAGAATTTATTTTTTTTCAAAAAAAATAAAAATTCAACCTGGTCAAAAGCTCAAACCAACTAACCAAACCGATTTGGTTTGGGTTGGTTTGGTTTAAGAGATACATTAGGTCGGTTTGGGCTGAAATTCACCAAAACCGACTAATTTAGTTTTGATTTTGGGTTGGGGTCAAAAAGATCAAAATCAAACCGCGCCCAGGCCTAAGTGTAATAAGTTATTTTGGAAGAAAAAAGTTTGCAACACTTTTTTAAAAGTATCGACACTTCAAATAGTCACCATTGATAATTTGAGATTCTATTCTTCATTTTAAGGGGCTTGATTCTCCCAAATTTTACTAAACTTCAAATTATAATCTATGAAGAGATTCCTATCAATTTAGAAGCATTTGAAATGTGATTATTACCTTTCAAATACATTTCCAGTTCCTCCATGTTTCCATCTTCTTTTTCTTTCATTTACCTTTTCTTTTCTTTTCTATTCCTTTTTCTATAGTTTGCCTGTTTTGTATGTATGTATTTACCTTTCGAAGAACATATTTCACAAATTTAAATTCACTGGCTTAGCAACGGATCATTTTTCAACAAACCTCGATCTTTTACGATTGTTTGTCCAGACTCTGATAATAATCAACAATAGAAGACAAAATCATGTATTAGATAGTACGACAAGGGGCCAATTTTTACTGTGTTGGGACTAGGTATTTTTATTTTATTTTGTGCTAGAAATATTGTGTAGTTATTTTTGAGCCCAAGACTTGTTTACATAAAACTTTCTCCACAACCTCTATTTGCAGTCGTCCACTACCGTAGTCATCCTACGTGATGTACATGTGACGGTTAATGATTTGATACATAAAGCAATAAAAAACTACCACGAAAAGTTACCACCTTAATGCCTTGGTCTGAACTCTAGTTAGTAGATTAACGATTTGACCTTTTAGGCGCCTCTATAGAGACATCACATCAATCAATCGCAGAAGGATCTTGTACGGAAGATATCTTGAAGGAAAATGTAAAGTGGAGATGCCTTTTGTTAGCGAGGCTAGTTGCCTCAAACTCCTTTCCTGCACGTGTGGTGCCTTGCCTAGGTTATAGAGGTCAGCTTCTATATGAAGTGATGCATCATCTCGGCTACCGTACATGTGGCCTCACCTCAACCAAATAAGAAGATGATATGGAGTGTGGGTCTTATTGTAGTATCATTTTTTTAATTTATAGGAAAGCTCCTATTTCTCATTTAAACTGTCATCATCTCCTTTCCATTTTCATCTAATATAGTGCAGGCCTTTTCTTTAAACATTAAAGAATGATTTTTTTTCTAACAATTGCCCTACACTTATTAGATTTTGATTTATCTCAGGCACATATAAAACATCAGGAATGTGTTTAATACCTGTTGAAGTCTGAACAACAATCACTCCATCGCCTTTTACTTCTACAAAGTCGTAATTTCCCACTTTAACTCTGGATTTATAGGCTTTGTTCATTTCCACAAAGATGCTGGAGTTTGCAATCATGTGATGAGTGCAACCACTATCCAATAACCAAGTTTCAACCTTGCTACAAGCCTTAATAGCATAGAACAGATGCTCTTCTAGCCATTCTTCCTATTTTTCTACCATTTTTGCTTACTGTTGTGGTTGATTCCTTCTTTTATTTTTGTACACCACTCAATATGACCAAATTGTTCGTAGCCTCTACATTGAACTTCATGCCTATACCAACAAAATTTTGCAGAATGGCCCTTTATTTTTCAATAAGGACAAGGTGCAAATTTGT
>CAIGRQ010261024.1:0-17216 GCA_903798375.1 Fraxinus sp. D2006-0159 | reverse complement strand
TTAATTAAGTTGTTAATTTATTTAGAAAAAATAAAATAATTTAATTAATTCAATAAAAAAAAGAATTATTTAGTTTCGATTCTTCAGTTCTTGGTCTAGACCCGATACCCGACCTAAACCAATCAGTTCTCGATTTAAGTACCCGATCGGGTATTTAACTTATGAAGAATCACTTGATTCGATTCGGTTCAGTTCGGATTCTGTTTGGTCCAGTTCGAGATTTTTGTCCGGACCTAGTACATATTCAAAAAAAAAAATGGTTAGAACATTCGATTATCCCATGTTTGGTTTGGTTAAAAATTAGATTTATATGAAAGTTGATAAAAGTTGTGGATCTCATAAAATGTGTTGTTAAAATGATCCAAGAGAATTTAATGAAAATAAATATTATTTGATGAATTTAGAGTGATATATTTTTATTTTAGAAAAATTTACATAAGATTAAATATATAATATAATTATCTTTTCAAAAGTGGATGTATATATAAAAACGGTGGATGTAAATAGCGACACCCTTGATTTACTTATTAAAGTTCATATATTTTAACATTATTATTGTAAAGTTTTATAAAATAAAAATGTTAGTATCGCGAGAGCGATTATTGATTTATTAATAAATTACGTTAAATTATTTCTATTCATTTTGAATTATTCGAATAGAAATTATGTAGCGATGGAATAGCCTACTTGCTAATAAATTATTCAAGAGGTATTCAGTAGTCTATTATTGATAATCACGATTTACACTATAGATGTGATTTACATATATAATCAATTATTATTTTATATTTTCATTTGGACTCAAAAGGATTTTAAATAAAATTATTATTTTATATATGTAGTGAGATTATTAATTTTAGTGAGATTATTAATTCATTGAGAGCTTGTTTGGTATCAATTTTAATCAAATTAAAATTGAAAATATAGCTGTTATTGAGTCCCACTCGTCTAATAAAAATCAAGAATAACGACTAATTTTTTCAATTTTAATCTCTACCAAACATACTCTGAATGTTGAAATATAACGAATTAACAAAATGTCTTAGTAAAAAAATATTTTAAAGTTTCGACTTAGCTTAAAAGTTAAAAAGTGGTGGTGCAAATAGTTAGTGGGTCCACGAAGCGTATAGTGAAAATATATAAAAAAAAAAAAAGGAAAAAAAAATAAGACATGAGTTCAATTAAATATTTATTTTAGAAAAAAAAAAGTTTGACCCTTTTTTTAAAATAATGTGATTTGAAGATAAAATATTTTAATTAAAGAAAATTGAAAAGTTAATGATAAAAATATGAAGAAAAAAAAAAAGTTATGAGTGTGAAAATTAGCAAAAGTTCGAGGCCTTCAATACATTTAAAGGGTAATAGCAGTTCCCATTTAGCAAATTCAATGATGACTATCCCCATTTACTCCATTCTGACATTAATCTCTTCCCTTTTGATCCCCTTTCAATAATCTTCAATTTTTCTTTGGGTTATATTCATCTATTACCACGCAACTTTAAACATAATGTCATTATGACCACCTAATTTTAACCACTCAATTTTATTTTATTTTACAATAACTACCGAATTTTATATAACGTTTCATTATGGCCACCTAATTCCATATAACATTTTACCATCACCACTCAATTTCTTTTCAACATTTTCATTAATTTTAGAATGGGTAAAATGGTAATTTTGTATTATATATATATATATAAAATAATTTTTTTTTTAAAATTTTAAAACCTATGTTTTAAAATAAGTCTTTATTTTATTTTAAAAACCATTTTTTTCAAAAAAATCTTATTTTATTTTATTTTTTAAGGAACATTTTTTAAAATACATTTTTATTTTTCTAAGCAACTATTATTTTAAAAAAATAATTTTATTTATTTTAAAAAAAATTTATTTTATTATGTTTTTCTAAGTAATTTTTTTAAATAAGTTTTTATTTTATTAAGTAACATTTTTTGAAAAAAAAATATTTTATTTTATTTTTTTAAGTAATTTTTTTTTAAATAAGTTCTTTTTTTATTTTGTTTTCAAAAATAAGTTTTTATTTTAATTTTTTAAAAGTTTTTTATATATAATGTAAAATTACCGTTTTACCTCCTTTTAGAATTAATGAAAATGGTGAAAAAATTGAGTGATCATAGTGAAATGTTATATGAAATTGGGTGATCATAATGAAACGTTATATGAAATTTGTTGGTCATGATAAAATAAAATCAAATTAGGTGATCACGATAACGCTAAATATAAAGTTGAGTGGTTATAATAAAACAATATCAAATTGAATGGTCACGATGACACAAAGTAAAAAGTTGAGTGGCTATTGGTGAATTTCATCCATTTTTCATTTCCTTGAGGATATTTTTAATTTATTCGAAAATCTTGGCACTTTCAGTGTCTCTCTTTTTTAGCCAAACTTCAGTTTTATAGATTGGGTGTTTTTTTGGTTCTTGTTTGACTTCTAGGTTGAGAATTTTGTGATGTATTCGAGGACGAGACACCCGCCGCCAGGTATGGGTGGAGGCGGCGGCCGTGGCGTTGGGGTAATGCAGCCGAACTCCGGAACGGATTTTCAGCCACGAAACCCTACACAACTGTACGCGCAAAGGAGTTCAGTCCTGAATAATCAGAATCACCAGACATTTCAGAACAGTCAGCAGCAGCAGTGGCTCCGAAGGGATCAGTTTCCGGCTTCCGATTCAAGTGTTGATGAGGTTGAAAAGACCGTGCAGGCCGAAGCTGTCGATTTGAGGTTAGGACTTTTTCCCTTTATAATTTATAAGCTTTCATTGAGTTTTTGTTTCTTTATACCGATATATACACAAGTGATCCTTCTGAAGTAAGTCTAGCCAAACTATTGATAATTGAGCTGGTTTTCGTTGGAAAATTTTCTTTCATCAGAACCCATTCGTTTGCAAGTACCTTGACACTAGTTTTCAAGTGAACGAGAAGGCATAATGGGATAACTCCTAAAGCGAAGTAAATAGGAAAATATCTATGAGAAATTCCTTTTTAAAGTTTTTTGGGCTGTAGTTGGCGTGGAATACGTGGTTGGTCTGTATTTGGTTCATTTTATTCTTGCGGATGGTTCCAAACTTGTTACTATGGAGAGTTATAATGGCTGTATATTGAACATATTTTCTTTCCAAAAGAAAGGTTAATGCACAAAACAAAAAGGTATTTTAACGAGGTAGTTGGTAAAAATAGAATTTTTATTTATTTGTTATGGAAGATCTTAGATCGATTGGCCTTTTAATTTAGGATTATTTACTGGATGCCTAATTCTGAGCTTCATGTTACTCCTGCCAACCGACATATTAGTTCCCGTGCAACCCAATTGCATCGACTAGAAGGGCAGTCTCTCATTCTAATGCCTTGTAATTTATCTTTTCCCAGGATGCTTAAAATTAATCACACATTGCAACCAACTATGCCTTTTAATTCTTTAATAGGTTTTCTAAAAGATTTGCAATATAACTTGGAAGATGTTTCATATGCCACACATAGCTTATTGGGCATGCTACTTTGATGTAACCAGGAAGAATCCATATTAGGCTTTTCGATAATGCACCAGGGACTTCTAACCTCATAGTATGAACATTTTATTGGAGAAATGAATCTGGTTGATCTGTATTTGTTTCGTTTTGTTCCTTCGGATAGTTCTAACACTGTTATTGGGAGAATAATCTGGGCTGCTACACCATAATTCAGAAAGTTCTCTTACAATTTCTTGATATTATTTTTAGGCATACTTCAAAGAGCTATTCTTTTGTTTTTGATATATTTAAGTTCCATGTCTTATTCAGAATGACGAGGATTCTGATCACACTAATTTATTGTTTTTTCACTAGAGTTTGCATGAAGTTCAGTATATCTATTTAGGCCTGTTAATATGTTGTCATAGTATCAAAAGCATGGCAATACATCCAGGATGTGGAACTTCACTAAATTAATCTTCTCAATGTACAAAATTTAGGAATTTGAATCTTACACTTGTTTATGTTGTGTTATTATTACAAAAATGATCGAATGTTTTTTTTTTTTTTTGTGTGTTTAAATGTTGTGAAAAGTTTCTTTCTCAGCTTTATTTCCCCCCTATTTCTCTACAAATATTCTTTGCATTTACATGTGTTATTGACACAGTTTTTCTTATTCTTTTTTTCCCAATCAGTTCACAAGATTGGAAAGAACACTTGAAGATACCACCAACAGATTCCCGTTTTAGAACAGAGGTTAGAATTCAAAAGACGTGCTTGTTTACTTGCATACCTGAATTATTATCAGTGTTTGATCATTTTTATTTTATATTTATAAGACCAGTTTAGTCGGTGAGAATGATTAAACTGTAAGAAGCACCAACACGGGAACGATGCAACATGGACATGCCGATTGTTTCAGAAAAATAGGACATGACACATCAAAGACGCATTGATTAAAGTAATATTATATTTTTACAAATTTTGATGAATTTGTAATTGAAGTTAAGGTTATATTGGTAATTTTAATGGTTAAGTGCCCTGTTGATTGCTTATGGACGTATGACCATTTACCCCCAATAATGACCACTGCTTTTGTAACAAAAAAATGTGGGTGTGGCTCTTCCTTCTTTTTATAAAATGGCTGTTTCCAAGTTAAAATGAAAGGAAGAGTTTCATTTCCTCTACTCGGGTCTCGCTCATCAGTGACCGTCGACCCAACACCATTCAAACTCGCTCCATCCAACACCATTCTGCACAATGTGGCCCTCTATAGCCATATGCTATCTTGTCCCACTACCTTGTGATTTTTCTATTCGAGATCTAGAACGACGGTCAGCAAGGTTATTTTCTTCTTCTTATTTATATATATATATTTTTTATTATTTTTAAAGGTGTGTCCAACACTTGTCATCGATATGTCAGTGACATGTCAGAACTTCCTGGATTAGATTCTTTTCCACAGAAAACTTTTAAGTTTGATTATGATGATAAATGTTTCCTTCTATGATCATTATCAATAATTTTATTGGACACCAACATGCCAGTGCTTCCTAGATTAGATTCTTTCTGCACAAAAAACTTTTAATTCTGTTTATGATGGCAAGTGCCTTCATTCTATATCAATTGTGGATAATTTTATCAAATCATAGCTTTATTTTAGATGGGAGACCAAAATAACATCTCAGAATCGAAGAACAGATGAGTTATTTTTAGGCAGAACTAACCAAAAATTACTTCTTGTAGTACCATCTGATTCTAATAATAACTAAGAGGAATCAGATAAATCAATCCCTTAGTCATATGCTTGTTTCAGAGTGCATCCTTTACATGCTTTATTTTCATATTTGTGGTAATTGTTACATGCTTGAATTGTACCTTTAATTGTTTTTCATATTCCCATTAGCAGAAATGTGTTAGAATTAAGGTAATTGAGATCTAGAATATCTCTATTTCTGTCATTTAAATTGACTGTTGCTTAAATGTTACAGCAGATGTAGCTTCTTTACTCCTGACAAGAGTAGTGTAATTACGTTAGATTTCAGATTTCTTTCGCAAAACACAATCTATCTTGAATTTCAAGTGCTACCACATGTATTGCATCTTTTCTTTATTTTTTTAACGCATATTGAATTGGGCTATGGTTATAATCTATGTTTGATCCATACACTACTTTTGAAAGCTCCCAAGTGACGCGGCATGCCTTGCTTTAGGTGTTCATCAGGAGCCTCAAGCTTACGCATTGAGTGCCTTTAGGGACACAAGACTGTGCTTGCCATTTATATTTTCAGACTGACATTTGTTTGAATGCGTACACTGTACCTAATACTCATATATTAATTGTGGGGGTTCCTTTTCTGTTGCAGGATGTGACAGCCACTAAAGGAAATGAATTTGAAGACTATTTTCTGAAGCGTGAGCTGCTTATGGGAATATATGAAAAGGGTTTTGAAAGACCATCTCCAATCCAGGAGGAGAGTATTCCAATCGCTTTAACTGGAAGTGATATATTGGGTAGAGCAAAAAATGGAACAGGGAAAACTGCTGCCTTTTGCATTCCTGCCTTGGAGAAAATTGATCAAGATAATAATACTATTCAAGGTTTTTTCACCCGTATCTTATCTATTTGATAGTGCTTGTAGTGTCGTTGCTTACATGTAAACTGAGAACTAGAGTATATTTTCTTATGGTTGTGGAATACATTATACCTGATTTCTGGGACCTGAAATTATGGCGAAGAGATGATTATAATTGTCTTTATTGTTTTTGATAGGCCCCAAGTTATCAATTCATGCTTGTTAAGACCTATTCTAGAGTGTTCCATTTCAGTTAGTTATTAGGGGTAGTCTGGGGAATAAAAAGGGGAGGAATATTAGTATAAATGTAATAGTAGGATGAGCTAAAGGGATATGAAAAATATGGTGTAAATTGGCTGAGCCAAGTAGGAGAGAATTCGGGCCTCTCGAACTGCCTTGGAATTGTTTCTGTCAATTTCATGTTTTCAACTTCATTTCAACAGCCAATCCACTCAATTCTCAGCATCAGAGATAGGGGATCCTACCAATTGGTATCGGAGCCATCGATTCTAGGGAGAATGGCAACAAAATTTAGCAAGGAAATGGAAGAAGAGTCAGCTATTACATCTGATGAAGAAAAGCAATTAGAAGATCGGGTTAATAAATTGGAAGCGAGGATGGATGTACTGCAATCAAATTTTGAGGCAGGGAAATCTGAAATTAAGAAGGCAATGTCTATCATGATGGAGAAGTTCGATCTGATCATGAACAAATGGGATCAGCAGAGGCGTAAAGGGGAGGAAAATGGTCCGGTAGCTGCATCGCCTGAAGCCACCTCTACCCTTGAAATTCCGACAAAATGGGATGAAATTGCAGCTCCGTAGCAGGCAAAAGGGACGACCCGAGCTCCGTACGGTAGCCAGCAAGCTCCGGTGGAAGCTTCGAAGCCATCGGAAGTCGCGACCCAGCGCTCGGAGCCACCGACCATTGCGTCGTCGCCGTTCAGGCTGCTGACGAGCGCCACACTGCAGTCAAAGGGGAAAAGGCTCCACGGTGTTCATTCTGTCGGCGGGTTGCTTGGAGAGGAGACGATCTTCGACCTCAATCAGTTCTCAAATGAGGAAAAAATCGCACTGGAGGCGTTGGCCAGGCAACCAAGGAGGTGGGAAAATGTGGAGGAGCCCCTGTTGGTGATTCTCGAAGAGGCTATGGGAAGCAATTCCATCAACAGGTTGAGGCTAATGATAGGGCTTAAACCTCAAGCATTGGGCTCTAATTTAGAATTGGCCCAAAGGATAGAAGACTACAATGAGTATTTGAAGCAAACCCAAAAAGCTGAAGATATAAATGAATTTATGGACCAGGCCCAGACAAATTACAATAAATATAGCCCAAACTGGAATCAAACGTTGGGAATTCCTTACGAAGGTCCAACTGGTCAGCATTTAACTGCTTTTGGACTGAAGAATTCTATTTTGACATCTGCCGGGGCGGGGATTCTTGCCAAAGAAATTATTCAACTCATTTCTAATTTTGAAGTCGAGCCACACTTCCACCTTGAGGACAAGGTGGATTTTTGGGCGGCAGGTAATGATAGGCCCCAAGTTATCAATTCATGCTTGTTAAGTCCTATTCTAGAGTGTTCCATTTCAGTTAGTTATTAGGGGTAGTCTGGGGAATAAAAAGGGGGGGAATATTAGTATAAATGTAATAGTAGGATGAGCTAAAGGGAGATGAAAAATATGGTGTAAATTGGCTGAGCCAAGTAGGAGAGAATCCGGGCCTCTCGAACTGCCTTGGAATTGTTTCTGTCAATTTCATGTTTTCAACTTCATTTCAACAGCCAATCCACTCAATTCTCAGCATCAGAGATAGGGGATCCTACCAGTTTTCTCATTTTTTGTGGAGTAAGCTCTAATTATGCTTATGCTAAATTCATTTCAAATTATGTTGGGACTCTGCAGGGATGTGGAAATTTTACATGATTACTAAGAGTTTTTCTGCATCATGATGTCATATATGTTATTTGACGGGGTAACTTGGAAACCCTTGGTCAACTATTTTGTTAGTCCTGGTGTCTTGTCTAAAAAATTTACTTCAACTGTATTGCTTCCGTACTTGTACAATTTGTTGTATCAGGTCTTATATTGGAGCCTTACGAATGTGCACCTTTGCAGCTGTTATTCTTGTCCCAACACGAGAATTGGCACTCCAGACATCGCAAGTTTGTAAAGAACTTGGGAAGCACTTAGAAATTCAAGTTATGGTTACTACTGGTGGAACTAGCTTAAAAGATGACATAATGCGTTTGTATCAACCGGTCCATTTACTTGTTGGAACTCCTGGAAGAATCCTTGATCTTGCAAAAAGGGGTATTTGCATTTTGAGAGATTGCTCCATGCTTGTTATGGATGAGGTATGAATATGTGTCATTATATCCTTTTCGTTTACTGTTGATAGAGCTAACCATTTTGGTGCGTGCCTTGTGAATTGGAAATGAAATAAGACGGGTAAACATGCTGGTTTTCTTATAATTATGTTATAATATTCAGTCTTGTTTTTCAATTCTTCTTTCCTATACATCTTATGTTTCCCATTGGTTCTTTACTGTGGGAATGGAGGGATGGGATTATTCCTTCTAAAAGCAGATGCTAGAATTTTGTTGAATTGCTTGTGATGTCTTGTGCAGTTTTAACTTTTTAATGTCGTGAACAAGTGCTAACAACAATAGATGGTGGTACTTCTAATATGGACAGAGGTTGTCCAGAATAAATGAGGATAAAAGGATGTAAATTTTTATGAATTCCCCCTTCAAAGTGAGAGTGCTTTTACCTGACCTGTTGGTACTGAAACTGTCTTGCTATTGACTTAATTTTATGCCTATCAGGCTTGACATTTGATTTGCTACTTCACTACTCAAAATAGAAAACGAGTAAATTGTGTGCTGTTTGTGTAAACTGTCCTTCAGGCTGATAAGCTCTTGTCGCCAGAGTTTCAACCTTCTATCGAGCAGTTAATTCGCTTTTTGCCCACAAATCGTCAGATCTTAATGTTTTCTGCTACCTTTCCTGTCACTGTAAAAGATTTCAAAGATAGATATCTGCGGAAGCCGTATATCATCAACCTTATGGATGAGCTTACTCTCAAGGGTATAACGCAATATTATGCTTTTGTTGAAGAAAGACAGAAAGTGCACTGCCTCAACACTCTCTTTTCAAAGGTTCAAACTTTTGTTAAGCACAGTTATCTTCAATTTTTTATGTATAACACTGTTCATACATTACGTCATTTATTTTTTGGGTTAAATTTTCTTTTTGGGATTATATACATGTTAATTATCTGCCTGCAGCTTCAAATAAATCAATCTATTATTTTCTGCAATTCTGTGAATCGAGTGGAGCTTCTTGCCAAGAAAATCACAGAGCTTGGATATTCTTGCTTCTACATTCATGCTAAGATGCTTCAAGATCATCGCAACAGAGTGTTTCATGACTTCCGCAATGGTGCCTGCAGGAATCTCGTTTGTACTGGTATTGTCTCTATGCTTCTTCTCGAGACTACAATGGTTTCACATCTTCAAATTTTTTGTATAACTTGATTAATTGTGCATATTATTAGTGATAATAGTTCATCTAAATGTGCAACAGTTTGGACATCTAAATGAATGCCGGGAACTTATTGAAATATTATTGATCATAAATTCAATGCAATCTTTTAAATTCTCTCTCACGCGTGCTACGTATTCTATTTCATGTTGGCTGAGATTGGGTTTAGGAACACCTTTAATTGGTGGTGTAGATTGTGAATGATTAGTGCCATGTGAGTGAATAGACAGGTTTCTTTTTCTCAGGGTCATCTCAATTCTGGTTCTTGGGGGGGTGTGACTTTTTCTCGTAACAAAAATATAAAGGAGAAAGGATGAAGGGCAAGGCTTTTGCCTTTACATTCTGATTCTAGTCTTGTCGAATGCTGTCACGTTCATTATTGTTTTGTATTGCTATCTGCTTTCCCGCAGTATTTTAAATGTTGTTTTCCTTACCTTCTACCGTCAAACTGCAGATCTATTTACAAGAGGGATAGATATTCAAGCAGTCAATGTTGTGATCAATTTTGATTTTCCCAAAAACTCAGAAACATATTTGCACAGGGTAAGTTGATTGGATATGGCTAGTGTTATTGATATTTACTATGCAATTTTCTTCTGGATGTTCATGTTATATGCAGGTTGGTCGATCTGGAAGGTTTGGACACCTTGGGTTAGCCGTGAACCTGATAACCTATGAGGATCGCTTTAATTTGTACGCACATATTTCCTTTCAGATATAATAATAAATAGTAAATTACTATAGTTTATTGAGGTAGTGCATATCCAGGTAGTTTTATAATTTTCGTACTTCCATCTTTCAGGTATAGGATTGAACAAGAACTTGGGACAGAGATCAAGCAGATCCCTCCAAATATAGATCAGGCTATATACTGCCAGTGATCTGTGGTAGTGACTTCGCTGCATGAAGTTGTATCACTGGTGAGTCATATCATATATGTGCATTCATGTGCCCAGTGCATTATATTTTATAGTCAGCAGTTCAGCTCTAGTAACCAGTTTTAGAATAACATATCTAAGTTGTTTCATCCAGGAAATATAGGTAAACAGTGTAGTGTCATATTTTTAGTCTCTGTTGTATTCGACTTTGGTTTGTTCACTGTCACCTAACAGCAATATGACGTCGTTGAGTAGTTTCATTTCTGATTAAATTTTTTGAACATTAATGTCTGGTAGTTTTACAATTTTTCTGCATATTTGCTTGAATTTAGTATTTTACTTCTATTCTACTGAAAATATAATAAAATTGGAAGAATTCATATAGGATGTAGAAAAATGTAAAAAAGCTGTTAAAGATGTGAAGCTGTCCAGATTTTTGGATTCTGGGGTTTAAGGGAGTGCGAGAAGGAAGGTATTCTTGATTTAAGTCTCATTCATAATCTAGGACTTGAAAGCAGATTCAATACTTTGTTCAGATAGAAACAACGTGATAGCATCCCAATGTATTGTGTGTAATTGTGCAAGTAGTGTTTAATGTTTGAAAGGAATGGTGTTGTATTGTAACAATTGAATGGAAATGATACTGGAATTGTAATGTGGAAACTGAAAGTAAATGGTTACAACTGAAATGGTGAGCTTTCTTGACTCTCACCTCTCTTTGCTTCCTGGATCCTGTTTTCTCCCCCTCATAGAATTTATTTGTATACTCTGACCAAACTAACAGAAAGACTTGGGGATGGCAACGGGGCGGGTCGTCCATTCCCACCTCCGTCCCGTCGGGTACTTTTGTTACCTTGCCCCATTTCCATACCCGGTTAAAGCGGGACGGNCTCATAGAATTTATTTGTATACTCTGACCAAACTAACAGAAAGACTTGGGGATGGCAACGGGGCGGGTCGTCCATTCCCACCTCCGTCCCGTCGGGTACTTTTGTTACCTTGCCCCATTTCCATACCCGGTTAAAGCGGGACGGGGCGGGATTGGGGCGGGGCAAGTCTCTTGCCCCATTTATCGCCCCATTTATTTTTTATTTTTATTTTTTATTTATTTTATTTCTTGCTTTTATTTTTTTAATGTACTTAGTTAGTAAATATTATTACTTTTTTACTAATTTATTAAAAATAACTTATGTTCTCTTTAAAAATGATGATAAATTTATTATTTTTTTTCGATAAAAAACTTAAATTTGAAATTAACTTTCAATGGGGTGGGTAGCAGGGCCGAGACTATATTTCCCATACCCGTCCCATACCCACTTCCGGGTAATGACCCTCGTCCTGTTTACCCGGTTAGGCGGGTAATCCCCGCCCCGTTCGGGGCGGGGCCCCACGGGTATCGGGTTGAACGAGTTTTTTTGTCATCCCTAGAAAGACTCGTAATAATGATGGTATGGTAAGTGCTTTTGAATTCTTCCCATCTTGCTTTTTCCTCCTCCTGTAAGCAGTGTTCTAAAATGCACTCATATAATTCGCATGTGCTCGATGTGTTTTCGAAATGCCTTGCATATGGGTAAACACGCGATAATGCGGTTATAACCCATTTCATTGATCGCATATGTATACTTAAACGCCAAAATGCACACGTATTTATGTTAAAAGTTGTGTCAAAATTAGTCTAGCAAAGTTCGGCCCATTTTTTTAACTTAAGGAAAAAAAAAAAGCAAATTGAGCCCAACAGACTCTAAATATGTTAAAATCACCCAAGCCTGTGAATTATATACGACAATATGTAGGGTTACAACGCTTGATTCCATAGTATTCACTAGGATTTCATTTACTAGGCAGGTATAGTTCTATCATGACTAGTTTTATTTCAAGGACCAAAAGAAACCATCCATGGTTCTGAGTTATAGATTCTAAGAGAATTAAGTTGTTCATCCATACGTCCATGCTCTCTTGCACGGTGTTAAATTTTCTAGAACTTGAGTGGGCATACAGGCTTTCAACAATTTTTAAAGCTAGTGCTTTTATTTCAATAAAAAGTGTAATTATTTTGGTCCATATTTATTTTCTGGACAATCATCTGTTTGACAGAATTGTATTTCTCTCTGTTCTCAGCGATCCATGAGTTTTCTGAGGCTATATGAAATTCTCGCCTTGGTCATGGAAGACTTGCATTCAGCTCAAGAGGCGGACGAAGCTGGAGTTTGCGAGATTTTACACTTCTGATGGTCTTAAAACTAAGAATAAATTTAAAATTGTATATATTTTCAGGATAGAATGCTGGGTTCACGCCGTCATGCCCTATCCTCCAGTTAACTGTGTTTTCATTTTATTTGCTTCGACTAGTTTGGTGAATGCACTGAAATGCCAAAAATGTGTGTGCTGTTAGAGAAGAAATGATATATCATCTGTTTGTGTTATGTGTAACTGAGCACAACACTAGTAAACATGATTTTTACTGGGTGCATGGATAGGTTTGGAAATCAGACTTTGATTACTGTATTAAGCAACCCCTTTGTTTTTATTCTGAAAAACTGTTCTTTGTTGAATGGTGTTATAGTTTGACATTAAATGATAAATTCAATTAAATGTTGTGCTACGATACTCTTCTTTTGTCCGATTCACTTTTCTTTCTTTAACTTAAAAGTTACTTTTAAGTGATTTTAGTATTTTTATAAGCTTAGACAAATATGCTCTCGACCTGGATCTTTTTAGCCACTTCACTCGACTTATAACGGCTATTGAAAGATTTAAACTAAGATCTTTAACAAGCATATTATACTAACTTTGTTCTATACCTCTCTCTTTTGTGTTTACTGAAATCACACAATTCTAATAAGACTATCTATTGATCTACACAAGAAATGCCCACCACACGAGTCTATCGTTTTCGAAATTTATCCTCAATCAACGTCTTTTGTACTTGATATGTTCTCATTTCTAAGAATAATGTTATTTATCGAGGCTCTCATTTCTAAGAATAATGTTATTTATCAAGGCTTGTGATTGTCTTGAGTGTATGTAGTTACTCTATTTGGTGGCTATGTTTTTGGAAAAATATTGTTTTGAACAGTGAATTTTTGAAAAATGTGCGTTTAAAAAACATGAAAATATTTTGGGTTTATGTATAGAATATTTTATTTATCTAGTTTAATACGCTTGTACATCTATCTTAATACACTCGTTTCGTCACATTCATCTCATGGCGTTTTGATCCCTTGTTTGAGCTACCTTAAAATTTTCATTTTCATTCTTCTACTCATTTTCAACCATACGATCTTCAATAAAATAATATTTTTCATCACATCAATAATTTTTCCTTCTTTTTCAACTACACGTTCTCCATCAATTTGCTATTTCAGAATACATTATTCCAAAATAATGTGATTCAATTAGTAAGCATTCAACAAACTCTTAACTTTTTAACCAATCTTCACTTCCCATAAAATTCTTGTGGCAAATTTTCATTTCATGATTTCATCCAACCTTCTCTAATTCTATCTATTATATCTTTTTCAATTCTTTCTTCCCCGTTAATAATTAAACATATATGTCCATGTACTTTGAAAATCGGATTTTTAAATTAAAAATAGTGGCCCAAAAAAACTGTACACTCCCATGTACAGTTTTCTTGTAAGTAACAAATGCACCCCTCGATAAGTTACTCTATAATGTGATTGTGTCATTGTAACTAAGCTGAAAATCCAAACGTGTGCAAAATCATTTTTGTTAAAAGCTACATTTACGCTCGAATAATACTATTTATCATTATAATGATGGATTATCGATAATATGACAATTCAGATGGAAAAATGGGATATGATGATTTAATTTTCACGAGAAAGATATTGAATTGTTCTATCTCATTATTCCACCTAAATTGCTACATTACCGATATTTCATCATTATAATGATATAAATAGCATTACTCTGTACACATTTCTTTGCACTCTTCCATATGACAATACCTACACTCTTGATTTTAAATCCATCCATTGTATCACTGCATAGATTTCATCAACATACGGAGAAATGTCAATCAATTTATCATGCAAGATGTGTATATATATATATATATATAACATTATTCAAAAAATAATGGTAGAAAATGGTCCATTAGAAATGATATCTCAAATGTCAACCTCAGGGATAAATCGCATTCACCGTGGTGGCACGTTTTTATGAAACATGCCATGATCCATAATTTATACCTAAAAAAAATCCAATCATGACATGTTTTGTTAGATTAAACTAATGACTGATTTGATTTTATCTTCATTTTTAATTATCTATTCTGATAGATCATTAATCATAAATTATTATTTAAAAACACAAAATAATTATTTTTTTCCTAAGAATTTTAGATTTAGATTTAGATAATTAGGCTGGGACCTAGTTGTATTTTGGGAAAATAAAAAATCAGGCCAACATTTTTTATATTATTTTTTTTCTAGAAAATTAAGAGTGTTTGGTAGAGATTAAAATCGGATTAAAATTGAAAAATTAGTCGTTATTGTTGATTTTTATTAAACGAATGTGACCCAATAACGACTGTATTTTCAATTTTAATCGAATTAGTAGCTCTACCAAACATGCCATGATACTCTTAACCTCAAATTCCAAACCCTATGGGCCCGTTTAGTAGAGATTAAAATCATATTAAAATTGAGAAATTAACCGTTATTGTTGGCTTTTATTAAACGAGTGAGACTCATAATGATTATATTTTTAATTTTAATTAAATTTTAATTCCTACCGAGGCATAAATCTTCATCATTTACTTTATGTTGGATTTTGTTCCTCATTTTCATTACTCATGCAGAGCAGAGAAGGATCTGCCCATAGCTATCTCTCGAAGTTTGGATAGATTGGCAAAATCAAAGCACGAAGCTCGAAAATCGAAGAATAAAAAGGAAAAGAGGTCATGAAAATTCGAAAAATAAAATGTTATGCTCATGTTTGGTGTTCATTATTTTTTTTTCAAAAAAAATTATTATTCACACAATAAAATATTTTGCATGTAAACCCAATTTTTTTTTTTTACTCACACATTTTCTTAAGAATATTATTCAAAATCATTTATTTTTAAATAATGGGCACCAAACAGAGCCCACTTGTGAGTACTATTATTGCGTCCATGTTTTGTTGGTTTAGGTAATGACTTTTGTGACTTTGACATCTGTTGTAATTATTTAACAGGTTAATGAAATGTGGCATCACATATTTTTGAAAAATGGTCCGATTGTGTCAAATTCTGAAGAAATTGTAAGAGTGTTTGGTAAAGATTAAAATCGAATTAAAATTGAAAAATTAGTCGTTATTGTTGACTTTTGTTAGACAAAAGAGATCCAATAACGACTATATTTTCAATTGTAATACTTAAAACTCGAGAGGGTTTCTACTTTCATAGAATTACAAAAATAATCATGAAAGTGACAATTGGCATTTTTTGAGACTTGCGATTTGAATTACAGGGTGTTTGGTAGAGATTACAGGGTGTACTTGATATGTTCTCATTTCTTAGAATAATGTTATTTATCAAGGCTCGTGATTGTCTTGAGTGTATGTAGTTACTCTATTTGGTGGCTATTTTTTTTGAAAAAAATAATGTTTTGAACAGTGAATTTTTGAAAAATGCGTGTTTAAAAAGTAGGGAAATGTTTTGGATTTATGTATAAATATTTTATTGTGTGAATGTGTAGTTGAAAAATAAACATGAAAAAAAAAAGGAGTTAAAATAATGAGAGACAAACAGGGGATAAGTGGCATTAATTGATCATGAGTCTATAGATAACATTACTTCATTTCTTATATTATCCAGTTTAACACAAACATCTATCTTAATACACTCGTTTCGTCACATTCATCTCATAGCGTTTTGATCCCTTGTTTGAGCCACCTTAAAATTTTCATTCTCGTTCTTTTACTCATTTTCAATCACACATTCTTCAATAAAATAATATTTTTCATCACAACAATAATTTTTCTTTTTTTTTTTCAACTATACATTCTCCATCAATTTGCTATTCCAGAATACATTATTCCAAAATAATGTGGCTAAACATTCAACAAACTTAACTTTTTAACCAATCTTCACTTCCCATAAAATTCTTGTGGCAAATTTTCATTTCATGATTTTCATCCAACCTTCTCAAATTCTATCTATTATATCTTCTTCAATTCTTTTTTCCCCCTTAATAATTAAACATATCATATATGTCCATGTACTTTGAAAATCGAAATTTTTAAATTAAAAATAGTGGCCCAAAAAAACTGTACACTCCCATGTACAGTTTTCTTGTAAGTAACAAATGCACCCCTCGATAAGTTACTCTATAATGTGATTGTGTCATTGTAACTATGCTGAAAATCCAAACGTGTGCAAAATCATTTTTGTTAAAAGCAAAAGCATGAATGTGACGAGATGTCATCTTTCCTTTGTGGCGTGACTTTCTCCTATCCATCCTATTCTCCTCTGATTCTATGGAGTCTAGACACTTAAAATGTCTCTCGAGTATATTCTCAAGCTATAGGAATAATAAATAAAACTTTTTCCAAAATGTCTTGATAGTATAATAGAATTGAAATCCCTTCTCTCCATGGGTTAAATCAGTAAAATGGAACCGGCACTTTGCAATTTTGCCAAAAAAAAAAATTAAAAAATAACAGTCATGCTACATTTACACTCGAATAATACTATTTATCATTATAATGATGAAATATCGATAATATGACAATTCA
>CAIGRQ010261018.1:3803-23421 GCA_903798375.1 Fraxinus sp. D2006-0159 | reverse complement strand
TTTTAAATTTTTTGGCAATCTAAACAAACTCTATCCCCAATTGTAAAAAATTTTATCCCTTTAATTGACAATTTTCATGAAAAATAAAGTCAAACGGATTGGTGGAAAATTATACCAATCAAACACACTTAATTAACAATTCCCTGGAAAACAAATTCTAGGCAATTATTTTCCCTGGAATTCATTTTCTTTCCACCCATTTTCCACCCTACCAATCAAACGGACCCTTAGTTCTAATTGAATTTGGTCCTTTTTACAGTTAGAACCCTACCAAGGACATGGTGTTCTTTTGCCGCTAGTTATTAACAGACAGTTTGCTATACTTAAAACAGTTTTTGAGAAAATACAATTTTTTCTTTGTATAAAGTGCTGTGCATGACACAAAAGGCTGATACCTATTTCAGCCTTCGAAACAAAAATATCCAATGATGTGAGTTATTCTTGTCAACTTACTGATAAATGGTTGACATGTATGGTGTCTCGTGAAGAGTTTTGTGATGTAATTTCTGTTAAATAAGTTTAAATTAATCAACTCTCAATGTTTGAACTGCAGGTTTTCAGTGACACGAAAGAATTTGTGCTATTGATTGATGAACCAAGCAATGAGGTTGGTCTACTATTGATAGAAAAAATGCGTCAAAATTACAGAGAACGTGGAAATATTTCTATACCCTTTATAGCTACTTCAATTTTAGTCAGGTCTGATGTTTGTGCTAACTTTTTTTGGGGACTGCAGATTGTTATCTGTGACGCTCTTACGACAGAGGAAGTGGCTAGATGGCGTTCAACCATTTTGTTTCACCTCGTTGGCTTGAATATTCACCCGTAGATGCAGTATTTGTTATGTGTGGAACGGAGCGGTCAATTAGGTTCTGGAAGGAGGCAAATTACATTCATTGTGAAGGCATCGGTGGCATCTTCGGCATGTTGAAGTATCAAGGAAGAAAACTAGTTAAAATTTCATTTATTGTAATATGTGACACTATAAACTAGTGCATATCAAACATGCAAGACGAAAGGGGGTTGCATCCTACAGACAACCATGGAAAGCCCACAAAAGTACATAGGAAAAATCAGTAAAATATATGTACTTTGGGCTATGCTACGTGTACCTAATGCCTTACCTAATTTTTTACCGAACGGACACGTGGAGGCCCCTATTGGGGGGGGGGCGGCGCCCCCCCCAATAGGGGCCTCCACGTGTCCCCCTATTGGGGGGGCGGTGCCCCCCCCAATAGGGGCCTCCACGNTTTTTTTTTTTTTTTTTCAAGAATCGGGTTATCTTTCTTGAAATATGAAAATGAAGCCCTTGTTTGGTTTTGTTAAAAATATCTTTTAACAGATTTTTATAGAAGTTGATTAAAATTGTAGGTCTTATAAAATATGTGATTGAAAATGAGTTTGGAGAACATAGGGGTGAAGTAATTTCTCGAGTTAATTATAAGTGTTAGTGTTATTTTCATTTTTTATTTTGAAACCTTCCATATATGCGATGTTATGCTTGGTTTGATTTTCATTATTTTAAAATTCATTTTATTCACATATTCTCAAAATAAAATGTTTTGAATGTAAATTTAATTTTTTTTCTTTCTTTTAATCACATATTTTCCAACAATTTACTATTACAAAACTCATTTTCTTTTTCTTGAAATATATAAAAAAAAAAGAATAAGAAAAGAAAAGGTATGATAGTATGATGTGGTGGGTATTAGATATTGAAAAGACGAAAATGGGTATTTAGAAAAAATAAAAAAATAAAAAATCTTCTTTGCGTCGCATGGGGGTATAATGATGATTTCATGTCATGATGTATATCGGGTGGTACAGAGGGAGAGAGGGAGATTTCAGATTGGGTGTGAAGATAGATAGAGGAAGAACCAAGCGGCTCCTTTTCATTTAGACACGTGGCGGTGACTGACAGCTCTGACTTTGCCGGGAAAGATAGAATTCCGGCGACCCAAAACGGAGTTTTGCTGAAAGGTAAATTTGCTATTAGCATGGACATGACTAGTTATACATTTTCTTTGTTACAGAATGGGGTTGCATTCTGTGTTCCGACTCTACTATTGCTCTTTTCGTCGGGCATTGTGAGCTTAAAAAGTTTACTTACAAGTAAATAATAAGCAAGTCATTTTAACGTGTTGCGTGTTCGGAAACAAGAAGTTAATTTGAAGGAACTTTTACTTATTTTAATCTTAGCTAAACAAGCTCTAAATGCAAATGTGCTTCTGTCCAGTTCTTAGTTTAACTTTTGGTTGGTTAGAGATGACTGGAGTAGGAAAACTCAAATTCTTCCAATAATTATACACCTTGGTGGTAAGTTTGGCACGCTGGATTGTAGCTGGAAAAGAACAATAAAGAAAAGAGTGTTATTCGGTGCAATACTGAGTACCAAAGAACGAATTTTGTGTGAGTTAATGCTTGCAAAGAAACCCAACCCTTTTCATTTTAAGCACAGCGATACGGACTCTTAACTAATATTGAAGTGTTGGCATTGTTTTTGGATGAGAATAGGACGGTATCAAATTGTATGTGATTCCTAATTCTCGTTCTTGATTAATGGAAACATTCTTAGTACATGGCCAATGTAATATGACTAAAATACTAGTTCCAACTATTTTGGCAAATAACACGAATCCCATTTTGCCTCTTATCTCATAGACATCTGTGCATGTCCATGACTTAAAAACCTTGATAAGTTACCATTAGTTTTTTTAAAGATTTCATTTTACATTAAACTTTTAAGTTTTCCATCTCTTAAAAGGAATCAGAGTGCTGATAAGCACGAATTACATGAGTCCTTATTCCCCCTCCCGAAAAATCTAAAATCCTACTTCTGCTACTACCTTAGTTATGTAGGGCCATAAATGAGCTAAACTAGACCGTATAGGTGTTGTTCGTTTGTTGGTTATCAGCAGAGCTGGAGAATGAACTTCTTCATGTTTGTTAACTGCTCCAATAAGGTAGCTCAAACTTAAATCTTCAATTTAACTTGGGATCGCTCAAGTTCATGTGTTCCGCTTGTTATGTTATATGAACCAAGGCTAAGCTCATATTCAAGTTAAACTCCTTAAATTTGTTTTCACATTCATCTTGTCTGTAATTTATGTAAACAAGACTCGAGAAGATTGCACTGGAAATTCTAGAATCAAGATTTAAAAATGTGAACTTCTTTTCTCGGAAAAACTCATGAACTCTTTAAGCGAACTAGCCGAGTATTCAAGTTCAAGCTTGATTTACTAACATAATGTATATATTGACGAAGAGAATTTCAAATTGGAAGAGGGGCCCCCCAGGAACAGACCCTACCCCAAAGCGACACGATGAATAATGCTACTCATCTTAATAAAGTTAAGAACAATTTGATCTGTTTAAAAGCTTAAACAATCATTCATATTCTAAGATTGGTGTTCTCAAATGAACCACTATCTTGCAAACCACATCATGTCAAATAGAATTAATATACGAGGAGTTACGTTACTCCTCTTAACAAGGTTGAACCTTTAAGATGGAATCCTCAAGTACTATATAGTTCATTACATATACTTAAAATCATAGATGGATTTGGGGGGGACTGAACCGGGCTACAGCCGGCCCTTTTTTATTGTAAAAGAAAAATTGTGTAAATTTATTTATTTATTTATTTTTACGTATTAGCTCGACTTGTAGTCCTTGCACTTGTAGTCCTGTTTTGGATCCGTCTTTGCCTAAAATGATAATTCCTTATGCATATAATCTTATCCATAATTTCTATCAACTGACTGAATATTGCTGTTTTACTACTTATAAGACTATTATATGCATACTTAAATTTTAATTTCTCAGTTGCTGATCATATACTGAGTCTTTATAGCTTAAAACAGAAATGGGGCCTTTGCTTAACTCAACATCAATCAATCACACGCTGTTTCCAAATGCGTCCACTCAGGTTGTAGTCCTCATTCTATCCCTGTATTTGGATCGTAGATGACATGTTTCATTGTTTTTGTATTTATAGAAGTAAATTTATGCATCAGCTAGGTCTGTATAGGCATGGACAGTTCCGAAGGAAAATTATCCTTTATGTGAGGTTGGAACAAGTTTCTTCAGCTTCAAATTCTCCTTGCCAAGGTATGTGGGATTCTGCATATGCTTTTTCCAATTGACTAGATTTTTAGGATGATGAACATGAAGATCTTAATTAATCTAACTTAGCATCTTGGTTGCATAAACTTAACCTGAGTAACTACTTGCTATGTTCGTTCTTGTTTGCTTTTGTATAACTTATTAGATTGAACAGTAATGAATATGCTTCAAGAAAAAGAATTTCAAATATTCTTTGTTGTCCGTTGCTGCATACAAAAAGGCTCTTATTTTATTGCGTCACAACAACAAACAACTAAGTCTTATTCCTAATATTGGTAGATAATGAATTTTGGGAACACTGTTCAACATAAGAAACTACATCCTAAAAAGCTTGGCTACTAATTTGCATATTCTATCAAAGTAAGAATTAAACAGCAAAGACATCCGCATTTGCCGGTTTGAGTTTCTGCAGTGTCTATCAAACAATAGCACCATTCCCACTGGTATAAGTACTGGTTATTTTCTCCCAGATGCGTATCATATGTATACATATTATGACTCCAAGTTTGTGTCCAGCACTGAACTTCTGTCAACAAGTCTTTATTACTTGGAGGATTTACTCCTGCAATGCATGAGTTGAATGGAAAATTATTCGATATTACAATAGTAAACGCTTTACATTGCTTCTCATCATCTAGGCACAGGTGGTTTCTTCTATTTAAAAAAAGCTTTTGCTTAGAGTACTCTCCTCCGCTTTGTATGTGCCTTTAAATGTGTTTGCATATCCTACTTCTTCTCTTTTACTGAGCTTTCTACTTTGTTAAGTTGGATTATAGATTTGCTTCTCCCTTGTTTATGACAGACAGCCTTGGTAGACGCCAGCTGCTTGCTACTGGGGTAACTATTGCCCCATGGTTCTTGTTGTCCCGCCATACAACATCATGTACGTTATCACCTTTAGAATTTCTTTATTGGATTTTCAGTCCATCAATTATGAAAACTTTATTCCCCCCTCTGTACGTTCTCTTATGTTTCTGTATATCTGTCTTAGGGGTGGGTTCTCTCTCTCTCTCTCTCTATTATAAATTGTTTTCTTTTTCCTTGGGGTTAGGGAAGATAAATGGTGCTATCTTTTTATCCCCTTGATTCATGGAACAATTATGGCTGATTGCTAAGAATATATCGTTGATATGGTTCAGTTGCTGCAGAAACAAAGAAAGGATTTCTGTCTGTCACTGATAAAAAGGATGGATATACTTTTTTGTATCCCTTTGGGTGGCAGGTGTGTCTCATAACTTTTAATATACTGCACTTGCTTTGTTTCAGACGTTTTAATTTATGTTGAAGACTAAAATTAAATATTTTAACGTGTTCCCTCTAACAATTTAAGCTTTTAAACGAAGTAATTCAACATTGTAGTTCATGTTTCACCACCACCCATTTATAACAATCGTGCACATGTTAGGCCTTCAAAATTTCTGGTCTACGAGTGACTGGACATGTTGAAGACTAAATTTAAATAAATAATTGTATTCACTATCTAATAGCTTAGGTTCTATAGTTCATTTTGCACCTTAGCCACATTGGTGCTCATCAATATGAGCTATTCCTTCTTTAATTACAACTGATGTTTTATTATTATATCTTGTCCAGGAGGTAGTCGTTGAAGGTCAAGACAAGGTCTTCAAAGATGTTATTGAACCTTTAGAAAGTGTTAGTGTGAATTTGATTCCAACAAGCAAAACTGATATCCGTGATTTTGGACCCCCACAACAGGTTTGCAAACTACTGTTTACTATGATTTTCATCAGTGTTTATGGCAAAAGGAACATATTCTATTCTATTTCTTTCTTACTCATTTTTCTTATGCATTCTTTCTGATTTTCTGTTGTCTATGGTGGAATATGATTTGATGTTTTGGTTCTAGATTGCAGAAACTCTAATAAAAAAGGTCTTGGCTTCTCCTTCTCAAAAGACAAAGCTTATTGAAGCATCAGAGGTAAGATTTTTCTTCTTGTCTTTTATTCTAGTGTTTAACTTGAGTAGAAGGCTTGTTCTGCTATAAATTACTCACATTTTTATAAGGAGACAATTATATATACTCCTGAGCTTGTATCCAACAGTATATACCACTTTTACAGTTTGTAATCCTTTTTAAAGAATATGTTTAATGAGAAATGATCTCCTCCCTATGTATAACCTAAACTGCCATTATAAAATAATAAAAATTCTTAAATTTCATTTCCCTCCTTCCATTCCACACCCCCTCCAACATTGTGAAAACTCTCCTTGTTTATTTTCTTTAAATTGGTTGGTAAATTTTGTTTCTTGAATTACTTATCCAAACTAATATAGAAAGTTGTTTAATGAGTGAAAATTAGAAAGAAAGCAAATAAGGAGCATTCCTGTTAAAGAAATTACAATTAAGAAGGATAGAAGCAAGTTTTCAAAATCACAGTGCATCCCTTTTCTCAATCCTAAATTTGACGTTTTATCATCTGGCCATGGGGGGAGGGAGTTGATTGTGTACTGTGTGAAGGGGCTGCATGGGGTGGGCCCACGCTAGGAAGATGAAATTTTGGGACCATTTTAGTGTTTTGTTCTTTTTGTAGGAGCAGTTTATGAATTACTTTTTTTCCTCAAAAAAGCCTTAAAAACTGTAAAAGGGGCAACACCAATGGAAGGGGAGGTCTGTAATATTCGAAAAGAGAGAGAGAGAGGTTTTTGTATTATAGTTAGGCGTTTCTGAAGAACAAGAGAAGTTCAATATCTTTCAATGAGATGAAATTTACAATGGTTGAATGTTTCTTTTGTTTCTTCATGCAAGTTTATGGGATTTATTTGCATTACCACTATCAACTTCTTCACTGTTCTTTGCTGTTACGCCCTCCTCCTGTTTGATTAATCAATAGTGATTTTATTATAATTTTTTTGATATTCTTGTTGGAACCTTTAAGACTTAACCCTCAGTTTGTTGATAGGCTTGCTATCTGATCTTAAAAGTTCTTTGATCCATCTTACTTAATGATATGATTGCCCATCATATTTACTTGACTCATTTTGCTTGTCAGTGTTGTTCAAGGAGTACAGTTCAACTCCAACCAGTTTACAGAAACCATCATTTTCTTTGTTATGAGCATGTCTCACTAAGCTTAAAAGTAAAAGAAACTTTTTTAAGTGTCAAGAAGTTATTTAGTTGGCGAGTAACTCCCAAGTAACTACCAAAATAAGTAACTTGATGAAATTTCGATCAATAAAAAAGTCACATATTTTAGAACTTACTCTGTTGCTTAGATGTATACTTTTTAAGCTTAGTCAACCCTTAAAATTATGTTAAAATTTTACTTTTCTAAACACGGGTTACTCTTTTTGAAAGTAATTGTAAGTAAAAAAATTATTTATTTAGTTATAAGTGAACTTTTGAAGTTTAGCAAACATGCTCACCCTATGCTTACCTTATGGATGCTTTTCAATTTCCCACATTATTTTCGAGCTAAAGGGTATGCTTGCAAGTTGCAATGTGTTTATGAAAGTGAGTTTAATGGACTTCTTCTCTCTTATCATCCTTCAGCATGATGTTGATGGAAGAGCATATTACACATTCGAGTTCGTTGCAAAAGCTCCAAACTATACTCGACATGCTCTTAGTACAATCTGTATTGGCAATGGTATGGAACTCTCTTGTGGTTGGACAATATTTCATGTATTCTTGCTTTTGCATCTTGTTTGGCTTAAAAAAAGAATAAGTATTTGAAAGTAACTTTTAAGCTCAACCAAACATGTCTAAGCTTTAAAGTCTCTTTTAAGCAACTTTCTTTACGAAACTTGTTTACCAAAACAAGAAGTGACTTTTACTTTGTCCATGTTGAAAACTAAATCTAAATAAATAAACATGTTCCTATGACAGTTTAAATTTTTAGATGAGGTGGTTCAACATAATATCACAACAAGCAAAGTCCTCGTGTTCGAGTATCATTGCCACCATTGTGTTAGGACTTGATAAAGAAATTAATGTACACAAGAAGACGTGTTTAAGACTAAATTTTTCTCCTTTCTTATAATTTAAGCTTTTAGATGAATTGATTCAATGATTATGGGGTAAAAATGTTTAGGGGGTTCGTGTGGCCTTACTTTGTTTAGATGTTGAGGCAAAAGTAAAATGAGCTGACTGGCTTTTAACTTAGGGTTAAATGTCTATATGCAGGAAAGTTCTACACGTTGACAACTGGAGCTAATGAAAGGAGATGGGAGAAGATGAAAGACAGATTGAAAACTGTGGTTGATTCCTTCCAAATCTTCAGTGTTTGATATGAAACTTGTCTTGTTTCTTCTTAATCATCGTGGTTTCCATGTATAATGGTAGAGGATATTCAATCATTGTAGATATGAGCAATTTTCTCTCTCTAGAAAATCGAATTTCAGCCATTGCGTGCAGTAAACATATTATCTGCTGTAGTCTAAAACTGCGATATCTCATGACTGATGACACTACAATGCTGTATATGTTGCAAGACCACTCTTTATGAAGTGTTTGTTTGGTTCGTCGTTCTTTCTCTGGTTTGTAGGTTTTTGTACCAGATAGTTATTTGTGCTCCTCATGGGCCAGAATATGTTGCAAAATCTAGCCGTTGGAATAATTTTTGGATAAAGGTTCTTGACTTTTGTTCATTTGTGCACTTATATCTCTACTTTGTTTGTTGTATTTAAATCTCAACCTTATTTTAATTAGCAAGCCTTGTTCCGGAACAATTGATAAGTGTATTTTATACACTTACTTGGACTTAAAAATATAGACATTTAATATTTCTTTTGAACAATTATAGCCTAATTTATTGTATATTTCGTTTATTGGGTGAATTTCATGAAAAGAAGTAGATTTAAAAGAAAGTGAAAATTGGTGAAAAAATAGGGCAGGATTCAAAGTTTGGGGGCTAAAGTATAAATACTCAAAAACTGTACTGAAGCTTATGATGAAGATTCAAGAATACTGGGGATCAAATGATTGCAATTAGAAGTCAAAATGAGTGAATTATAACCAAAATATTTTCACAAATCAATTTTCAACCGCATGAAAATGTTTTAGATTTTCAACCGGAGCTTGAGACCAATTTTTTGTCTAGAAAATGTTCGAATTGAAAAACAGTTATTTCTAGTGAAGTTATAGCCCTTTGAGTTATATTTACAATCCAATTTGAAACGTCTTAGCTCCTGTTTGGTACACATGAGTGTGTTTGGTAGAGATTAAAATCGGATTAAAATTGAAAAAGTAGCCATTATTATTGACTTTTATTAGACGAGTGAGACCCAATAACGGTCATATTTTCAGTTTTAATTGGCTTTTAGCTCCACCAAACAGACCCTAAAATTCTCATTTTCATTCTTCTACTACTCATTTTCAACCGCACATTTTTCAATAGAATAATATTTTTCATCACATCGATAATTTTCCCTTCTTTTCAACAACACATTCTCTATCAATCTATTATTCCAGAATACATTCTTCTAAAATAATGTGGCTCAAACACACCCTATCGTGAGAGAAAGTCATGGTAAAAATACTAAATAAAGTGCAGTGGAGATTTTCTCCCGAAAGGTGATGCATCGTCTGGGTGTATCTAGGGCGCGTTTTGACCTATTTTGAAAGCCATAAACCCTACATTGCACACAAAAGTGGAAAGAGTATAAATAAGAGTTTTTGGCACTTTCAAGGGGATTCCACACGATTTGGGTAGAGAGAAACACATAATAATCAAGATCAAAGAGTAAGAGCTAGAGTTTGAAGACTTTTGAGGTTGAATAAAAAATTTTGTGCAAGATTCAATTCTTTTCGTGATCAAGATTTCAAAAACCGATTATGAACTCTATATTTTTTTGTTTTTCTTTCATTATTATGAGTAGTTAAATTCATGGTTAGGACATAAATGTAATCTATGTGTAACCATTTATTTCTCTTATTCAAGATTCTAGTTTTTTAAAAGCATGTGTTGATTTTATTCATAAATTTAGTACTTTGAATTCTTTGGCCAATTATTCAATAATTTTGTGAATCTATTACGAATCGAGAGATAAGTTTTAGATTTAGACCGCATAGTAAAATTCGATAATTTAGTATAACATGTAGAAATACATATACTAATTATTGCGGTCATTAGATAAATTCTTAAAACTAATATTTCGTTTAGTTAAGATTGATTTACATAGAGATATGTAATTGAATTAGTTAAATAGATTCAATGAGAACTCGAGAAAAGTAAATTGAATAATTTAGAAGAATTCGACTGAATACTACAATAGTAATGAATCTTGATTGATGAATTAAAGGTGATCCATATGTAAAATTGTAAGTTCTAGCACTCACATTCATACTTTTAAAACACAAATTCGATAAATTGTGTACGTTATATTAATTTAGTTTAGTTAGAATAATTTAGACACCAACCACAAATTTTATTATTGTTTTCGATCAAATTAAAGTTAGAAATTTTTTAATTGATTGTTAGATAGTAGTCTCTGTGGGAATGATATTCAAACACATTGGTTCACTATATTACTTGTTACGATCTGTACACTTGCGGGATATAAAAATCGATAATAACAGTAAAAAAATTGTGCTTAGATAAACTAAACACCCTTACACACACACACTCTCTCTCTCTCTCTCTCTCTCTCTCTCACACACACACACACACACACACACATATATATATATATCACAATTGATCTAAACAAGTATCGATGCTCATTTTATGTTAACTATTGGCAACGTATTATATAACTCTATGGTGAATTTTATATTTAATTCAAATGTTGAGGTCCACCATAAGTTTATTAATCAGTGAATTTATAAGTCAAATCAACGATGCTAAATATAAGATGAATACGATATATATATATATATATATATATACAGTGGTTGGACCAAATTACCCTTACCAAATGAGCCGAGCGGAGTGCATCAGCCTATTTGATTGACGAAATCAAACGGTAGAGATGATTTGTGCAAATAAATTTTGACCTAAGGGTGAAATGTCAAAATTGAAATAATGAGATGATTCACGTAAGGGTGGCAAATGATAGAGGTTTTTCGTGCCAAATTCTCAATTGCACTGCAACATGGTCGACGATCAATCCCTACCTATCTAAAGTAGTTTCTTTAACAAAATTTTGTATTTTTGACAATTGAAAAATGAAATCTGCTATTATGACCACTGCACCGTAGATCGAGAACTAATGTTAAATTTTTTTCCCACCTCGTGGTTATTAATTAGAAAATGCCTGTTAAAGAATAATTTTAGGAGTATAAAATAGGGGTGCCAAGTGGCCCTGGCGCCCATGTTTGTCCAGGGCCGCACCCATGGCTCATGTGGCCCCGGAATATTTTGAGGCTTTTATTGCTAAATAGATATAATGTATCGAATTGTCAAAAAGTTGTCGAGAGAGAGTTTAAAATAACATAGATATGCTATCAATTTGAATTTAGCGTCAAGTCGCTACATATTTGATGTCTCGACTCCTCTCTTCTTGTTAACAAATAATAAATGGCCAACCCTCTGCATTACAAGTAACGGTTAAAGAATGTAGATATATGCTGCCAGGATGTTGTCACGTGACTAAAATTTTCGACACCTTGTCTCGTTGCTTCTTTTGAGCAAATAAAAAACATCAACCCACTATGCCCCCATTGAGTTTGACTAAAATTCAAAATTTTAATAAAAATTGATAAAATATATAATTGAAAATTGAATAAAATAAATAAATTTTATAAAATGTGTAATTAAAAAAATAAAAAATATATATAAATGGGATCCATCACGAGCTATATTACAAATTTACAAGTGATATGAAATAAAATCAAAGAATTTTACTTTTCATTTGGAATCAACTCCAAGTTGTTACAAAATGCGTGAAATAAAATAAAAGAATTTCACTTTTCATTTCCCAATCTCTCTGCCTTCAATTTTTCAAGTTTCCTTTGAAGTATAAAAACAAATTTCCTCTTGGTTTCAATTCAGGAAATTATTATAGGGTTTAGTAACACAAGCAAGAAGTCTTGCACTAAAATGGAAATGGTGGAACTGACTGGCCGAACACAATTTAGCTTCTTCTCCTGAACCGTTTCTCCTAGCAGTTTTTTCCCGAAGAAATTCTGTATTTTCACATAATCAAAATGCAGAGACAATTCTGTATCAAGCTCCTCTCCAAAATCTCCAGAAATGTCTCTAATCCAAACACCAATTCGATCTCCTCACAACCCTTTTTGTCATCATTTTTGAAAACCAATACAAACCCATTTTCTCACCAGCTTTATAATCAGTCTTTTTCTCGGTATACTACTCTTACAGGGCAACATTCCTTGAAATCACATACTTCTGATGCAGTTTTACAGAAAATCAGATATGGGGTTTTTTTCTCTAACCCAATTCTTGCTAAGCGATTTTTCTCGAACACCCTTTTGAAAGGTCAAAGAAAATGTCCTGTTAATGTTGCAAAGAGAAATTTCCACTCATTTGATTCTCGTCGCCATGGCTGGTATTTCACTTTTTACATCCACTGTTTTCGTGCTTATTTAATTATTTCCCTATACCAGTTTTGTGTTTTCCAAGGGAATGTTACTTGTTCATCGTTACGGAATGTTGTTATCTGGGCTTCTGTGAAAACTCAGAGATATAGAAGAAGTTTTGATTTTTGAAATAATTTTGGTTCCTTTTTGTGATTTACGTGGAACGTGGATAATTCTCAACATTTGAAGTAGGATTTTATATATTGTTATAAATACTTGATTAGTTGGTTGCTTAGAAGAAAATGGTCTTGGGGGAGTGGTAGCACTTCTTTGGTGATTTCATGGACTGTACTATAGTTGCTTCTATTTTGTGTTTCATGCCTTCTCTTTTTTCGTATGGTATCCAAAGTTCCTGCATTTTGGACCAGAACTAAATATCTCTAATCTCTCTCGCACACACTAACTGTAAATTCTCATCAGCTGAAAAAAAAGTAGTGAGAACATTACTTTTTGGTCCTTCGTGCTTCTATTTCATTATTGGAGTCTAGAAAGTTAATATAAATTCACCTTTTGGAGAAAAATGAGTTATGAATAGGTTGGATATTTTGCCAATTACAGAATTACCAAATTGGACAAACTAATGATTACTTGCACATGTTAATGAATGTGTAAATCACACACTATCTTTTGTTTTATGATGGTGACTGACTTTATAACATGTTGGTTAATTCGTGAGACTTCATAGTTCACACGATAGAACATTCATGTACTGATAGAGATTATTATGCCCATATGTAGAATATCTCATAATATGTTATCGTTCAAGTACTCTCTCTCTCTTGAGTTGACTGAAATACATCAAGGCAAGTATAGGGACACTTTCAAATTTATACACGATCATAAAATTAGCAAAGAAGCACATCATCAAATGTTTTGAATAATAATTTAAGGTATTCACCCGAAGGAACTTTGGTCTCACGGCTAAATTTTCAGAAGTTTTATAGAATATATACAATTTGACACAAAAGCTTTTTGGTTTTCTTTCCTCTTCTTTGCTATATTCAAATAGAAGTGCATAACACTAGTACTTCATTGATTATTTCTTCCCTTTCTCTATTAGGGTCCTTTCCACTCCTGTAATATAATCCTCATGACTTGCAATGGAGGTTTCTCCATGTCAGTTGTTTGAATATTCTATATATTTCTGCCTTTGATCTTGAAGAATATATATATACACACACATGCATAACAACACTATCTGTCTTTTTATTTTGTAGGAGATCATGGTTTCAAAGGTTTACCACTGATGGAGTTGTTATAGGCTTGATTGTAACGAATGTTGCTGTCTTTCTATTATGGAGAGTTGCTGACACTCAATTTATGATGAAGAATTTCACAGTGAGTTGTTTATAAAATCTGCATTTTTGAACTAGGCAGTATTGCACTCGAGATAAATTCTAGCTTCTATCTTACCATTTTCTTCTCAGATATCCGTAGACAATTTTACAAGCGGACGGGTCCACACATTGATAACTTCCGCATTCAGTCAAGCAGACTTGGGGCATCTTATGGCTAATATGATCGGTCTTTATTTTTTCGGAATGAGTGTAAGATCCTATTCACCTGAACAATTTCGCACTAGGAGTTGAAAATCCATTTGCTTTAATTTTTTAAGTCTCGAAAGGAGAAAATTCTGGTCATCAATATATAGATTGTGAGGTGACCTCCTTTACATCTATGCTTACACCATTGTGCAACTGGTGGTGCTATATGTTTTTCATGAAACGATTACTTAATATTTACAATAGGGTGGTCATCATGATTCTTGTCTTAGCGATTTCTGTGAAATCCAATTTTTATTGGCCAGATGGGAAGAGCTTTTGGACCTGAATATTTGCTGAAGTTGTATATATCTGGAGCTGTTGTTGGCTCAACTTTTTACCTGGTATATCATGCCTTCATAGCTCCATCGCTTGAGGTAAAGTAACTCTATATTTGAAAGTTAATCAAGGCATCAAATTTCCTTTCTGAAAGTTCATTTCATTGAAAATAGTGGACAAACCATGACATGTATGTGCTCGCAAATCACGAGATCCAAGGGATAGTGACATTTGTAGGATTGTTTTAATTAAGCTCTCATGTCTCATTCTACTTTGGACATCAGTTTGTATTCTGGAGCAATATTTTCATACGCGGTTTAGGTTTTGGACTCTTAGAATTCTTTTCTTATTGTTGAAAAAATTATGAATCATTATAATGGATAACAAGCACAATATATTTGCCCATTATTAGGCTCTTATTTATCCTATTGTTTTTATGAACAACAATTACATCCAACAAGGGAGCAGTCACTCATGCAACTTATGATCTTTGTAATAACAAATGAAACTTCCATCTGTTTTCTTGCATTACTGATTGATTGCCAGTTCTTATGTTTGGGATTTGCAGAGAAAAAGAATGCCAGGTATGGTGTCTATTGACCCTTCAAAAATTCCAGGATTGGTAAGGTTGCCCTTACTCATTTTTTTTTCTCTTCTTAAATTATCTTCATTTCATTCATCTTGCTTTCAAGATATAAAGGCAGTTAAATAACTATGCTGAATTTCATTTTCATCTAGAAGATGGAGAAAAAAGAGACGTATCGAATAGTAGATCTGTTAAAGAAAAGAGTAATATGTACGAAGAGGAGAGAAATGGGAGAATAGAAGATGGGAAAAATAGAGAGAAGAACGTGAGAGAGGAGAAAAAAGAAATTAGAGAGAAACTGTATTTTTATTCAATAATCAAGTCTAATTAAAACAAAGCACTAACCCTCATTATATCGAGTTTTACAAAGTCTAATTTAAATAGGAAAATAACTAACGAAATAACATAAAATAATAGAATATCTTTAAACTAAACCCAAATTGCTTTTCGTAAAATAAGTATCCCAACTTGAAAAGCCTTCCGTATAATATATCTAAGGATGAGATGGTGGCCAAACAAGGTTTTTTCTTCTCCTTATTCTTCTCTACTAACTAAAGCACAATGGTCTTACATGGTGTTTAATGACCAATCCTTCACTGTCCCTGCTCCAAATAAGACTTGGTAAGGTATTTTTAGCTATGATACGTGCATACTTTGAACTAAATAGCTTAGGTGGGAACAGTTGGAACCTACGGAATAAACTGACTCCCATAGAAAATTCTAAATCCAGTAACCCTCATCCACCTACTAGAAATTTCTATAATTAATCTCCGTACCATTAAAGAAGACTAAGTGCAATTATTTAAATTATACATCATTTCACCTGTTAGACAAAATGCTTCAGTTTGAGACTCACTATACCATCATATATTTATCCTTTTAAGTTCTTATTAACCTATCTTTTTTTTTTTTTAATATAAAGGCTCTATGGTTTAGAGTGTTGCACAATTAAAGTTCAAAATGTCATCATATGCTAAAATTGGTAAAATAAGAAATGAGAATACGCCCTAACCAATGGAGGTGGTGCTTATTGAGGATAATTTAAGGGAAGCCCAACTTAGGAGGTGTTGTTCATAAAGTGACTCAAATTTATATGGAATAATAAGACTTAATTTGTTCTTGTTCTTATAAAGAACAAAGACATCTGTTTGAACAAGGGAGCAGTGTGCAAACTATGATCTTTGTAAATATCAAATGAAGGAAAGAAAGCTGAGCTAGGCTTTCTTCCTTGAGCTTAGAAAGGAACTCTTCGCCTCGAGGCTGTACTATTCTCCTCTAGGCACTTCTTACAAGTACAGGGCAGTCATGGCCTTCCATCTATATTGAGTGAGATAGTCATGGTCTTTTGGGAAATGAAAAGCCCCTTCCGTTGTGCACTTATAAAGAGGAGACTCCCCTCTGTTTTATCCACCACAGTTTGGGGTGATATTTGGAGATCCTTCGAAGTATTGCCTACAATACTTTGTGAAGGATTTCAGCTCGAGTCCTTTGTGCTCGTTTGTATTATCTTCTGTATTTTTGTTGTGTGTACTTGGGTTTTAGGGAAGAGACATACTGTCTGGTTGTAACGATTTCTGAGACAGTGGATAAACAAAAGATCATCTTGTATTGGCTCATGGCGTTTCTCCGGTTTTTTGAAGTTCTCCACTTAAATCTTAATGTTCTTGTTATTGTTCTCTATTTTTATTTCTCTTAACATTTCTCAAGGGAGAAAATAAAAAATGCAAAGTAACTAATAATACAATCATTAGCTCAATACTTCAAGATTAAGAACGTACAATAATACTGTGGAGATATTGTATATCATAGTGACAGCTTTAGTGACATACATCCCTTCAAGTTATTCAACATATAATCCACCAATGCACTAGGACATCCACATGAGAACATCCCTTTCTGAAGGTAAAGATAAACCACGTCTCTTCTTGCTTGTGATGTGACATACCATAATACTATTGCATTGCCTAATTCTTGAACGGTTCTGAGCAATTTATCAAGAGACATTGAATCAGTTATTTGTTCTTCTGTATAACTATCTGTACATGCAAATCATGTGCAGTGTCCAGTTGATTGGACAGAATACTCCTGAAGACTATGTTGCACAGATATAAGCATGTAGGCAACAAAATTGAATTTTATTGCTTCAACAAAATTTTTGTTTCTGAGGGCAAGACTTCTTGTTTATGAAGATAAAATATATAAAATTGATATGAAAATTTTAAAATGGATCATTGTTAATTTGTTTCTTTCCTTTCAACTTTAGTTTAATCAGGCAATGCATCAATACAATAATTAATTTTGTCTCTGTTCTGATTCTGCTGATGCATTCAGGGAGCAAGTGGAGCTGTGAATGCAATTATGCTGCTTGATATATTTCTTTTTCCGACAAAGACGCTCTATTTTGACTTTATTATACCAGTTCCGGCTATTTTACTGGTAAGTTTTTTTATTCAAAACATAGTTACGGGATAAAGCTAATCTGGAAAGTTATTTTACATATTTTTGGTCCATTGTTCTAGGGAATCTTTCTTATTGGAAAAGACGTCTTGAGGATATTGGAGGTATGTTTCTTATGCTTTCTGTTTCTTTTCCTTTTTATTTTTGACCCACGCGGGGTAAAAACACCAATAGTCACTCAATTGTAGTGAAGTTTCGTGTTAGTGGTTCTCGAAGTGCTGGCAGCCCTTCCCTGGTTTTTACCCCCCCCTACTCCTATATGAACTTTACCAGGCTTAGTGCCTAGTTTTTGTTATATTTCCTGTTATCTACGATTTGAGATTGCAACTAGTTTCATCCTTTGTTTCAGGGAGACCATCGAGTTTCTGGATCTGCACATTTGGGTGGAGCTACCGTTGCTGCAATAGCATGGGCACGAAGTAGGAGGGGGCATTTTCCCCGTTTCTGAATTCATATTTCATCTGTTTATGGTTTCAACTCCCGACTAGGCAGGTTCTTTCCGATCGAATTTCTTAACAATAGTGGCTTACAAGATATTGATCTTCACTATTCGTGTTTAGTGCAGAATGCTATTACTATATCTTTAAAGTGTGGACAACTTTTAACCAGTCAAGTATAATTCTTTCCATCCTTTTTTTCTTTTTATTTGGTAATGCCAATGTTCTCATGGGACTTTTGTGTGGATAGAGTGGGCTTGACTGTACACCCCAGTCCATGTTTTGTACAGCTTTAGCCCAATTGGCACATTTGGACTGGTTCAAAAAAATGACTAGCAGCCCACGGCTTTTGTGAGCTTGGGCTGGTATGGCATTGATACGACACGTTATATTATGAAGAAACACAAGCGGCGAAAGCAACGATGAGACTGAAAAAAGATTTTGGCAAACTTTCTAAAAGATCCATGGTTCTTGAGCAATAATATGAGATAGTTGTTTTTACAGGAAAACACGATTGAAGATTATCACAAAATTCGCAGCATGATGAACTGAGGGCTTGTTTGATTGACGAAAGTTTTCCATGGAAAATAAAAAAAGAAATTACATCTTCCACTTTATATTTGTTTGAATTTTGATACACTAAATTTTCTTGACAATTCATTTTCTTGGTTTTCTTTCACACGATTCCAATTCCTTGTTGATGAAAAAAAAATTCAATTCCCACCGGTTTTCCAGGTTTTTTTTTTCTCTTTTGCCATGAAAACAAACTCTATTCTCATTCGTAACAAATTCTCTCTCTTTAATTGATAATTTTCATGTAAAATAAAGTCAAATAAACACCAAAAGATTCAAAATTTTAATATTTTTCACGTGAAAAATTATACTATCTCATTAGTAACAAATTCTCTCTCTTTAATTGATAATTTTCATGTAAAATAAAGTCAAATAAACACCAAAAGATTCAAAATTTTAATATTTTTCACGTGAAAAATTATACTAATCAAACACAATTAATTGACAATTTTCAGAAAAATAATTCTAGACAATTCTATTATCTGAAATTCATTTTCTTTTCACTTAAATTCCCCTCTTGGAACCCTGACAAGAAAAATAAACTAACAGTTTGAATTTATCCTAGTTTGTAATTGCATTCAAAAAGTGAACAGCATTAACAGTTACTATAACAAGATTTCTTCATTGCAAGATGTCATACCAATTGATCGTCGACATAGAAAGGAAAAAGCCAATATTAAGGATTCATTATGTCTTGAATAACTAAAAAATAAAAACATTTTCAACCCCAAACTGGAATATTAGACAATGATTTCCACCTGTTCAATTCGATGAAGAGAGGCATTAGTTGCTGTCACCTCCAAAAAGGTATCCCAGGGAAGATCCACCACCAGGAGCGGCATGGATTTTCGTACACGGTCGATCCTGTCAAAGAAAGTATCCCGTTATATTCCACCTCCACTTCTTGTTAGGAATCGATTGTAACAATAAATAGGGAAAACAAGTAATCAGATTCAATTCAACTTCTGAATGAGTTCGAAATATCACACAAATCAAACCATGGAAAATCAGACTCGTGCTATTCCCCCCCCCCCCCCCCCCCCCCCCCCCCCCCCCCCCCCCCCCCCCCCCCCCCCCCCCCCCCCCCCCCCCCCCCCCCCCCCCCCCCCCCCCCCCCCCC
>CAIGRQ010261014.1:0-13877 GCA_903798375.1 Fraxinus sp. D2006-0159 | reverse complement strand
ATTTCAACAGAATTTTGACAGGAAAAACATTCAGTGGATTTGCATTGGAAGGAAATAAAAAAAAAAAAGGCCAATAGAGTACTGCCACGTCAGCACCCATTTTTATTCTGTTGAAATTCCCGTACTTGCAGCTTTATTCATTCGCAAATCTCCCCTTGCATCTGGCAAAGTTAAAATATGCGCCTTTCAAGTTTCAAGTTAGAAATGCCAGGTGATTGATGCTGCTATATGTAAATACGAAAGGATTTGGTTGCATGAATACGGTGACAAAAGTTTGTGCTATTGTCAATGTGAGCATATTCATGGTTTGCTGCCAGTAACTAGTTCTACAAATGCATCTCATAAATCTAATCTTGGTTAATTTGCTTGTTGAAACAAAATCACGTGATTTACTCTTCTGGATTTAAGTCACACGCATAATGCAGCGAAAGCAGCATGTAAAGCTGAGAGAAAAGATTACTGAAAGATTAGGACATACCTGGAGTCACTCCAATATCCCTTTTTGCTCATTGAATTTTGTATATCCACAAGTACTTCCAAATGTAAGTTTACTGGTCTTTTTAATGCATTTATTCAAATTATTTAGAGCTTAGAAATCCGTCAGATTGGCTACAAGCTTAAATTCAATTAGATGGTATTTTATATATATATAATCTTTATCCATCACTGTGGTGTCAGATGTACCAACCTAAGGACGTTGAAGAGGTTAAAGAAGTTTCAAAGACAGAGGAAGACCGGATGAAAGAATATCAGTTAGCAGCGAATCGCCTTGATAGTGCAAGGCTGGTCAGTATATCAAAGCAGACTCTTTATGCAGCCAATATGAATATTGAAAGAGTATTTGATTGAATTTGAAGTTCTCTCAGATTTCTTGTTGCTAGTTTTCTTTCTTTAATTTTTCTCCATCAAGATATTTCATACAAGTTCCTTTGAAGTTATTTAAGATCAAGTTTATTGTTTTCTTATCTATATTTTATTGTTTTCTTAACCTTGAGCGGTTGCTCAATTGATCAAATCTTAGATTTGCTCCTCAATGGTCACCAGTTAGAGTCAGGGCCACTGAGGTAAGTACCTGACCGTAAACTCCACGGCTGTGGGATTAGTCGAGGTGCACGCAAGTTGACCCGGACATCCACCGTCATAAAAAAAATATTTTATTGTTTTCTTATCTATATCACATTCTCCATTTATAATCATTGTATCCGGAGTTTCCTGGAAAACCTCTACTTGTTAGCCTTCATGATTTTGTGGAAAGAAATTGCTTTTATGTTAAATCACTTGAGAGGTACAATTTTTGCGGTGGTGTTCCTGCAAGCTAAAATCCTGCTGTCCTTGTTTTTTTGCCTTTTATGGTCATGACTTGTATTTAGGGCCTTGAAGTTGCAAACATTTTCTTTTATGAAGTCAATTTATTCTCTTTATATTCTGGAAGTTTCTAATCCGTTCGTTGGAAATATTATCGGAAAGCAGCCTCCTCAAGGCACTAATCCATTTATTTTCATATATCCTACTTGAATTAAGCTATTTTGTAAAACTTTGTTTGCACCTTGGTTGACAACATGATGACGTGAAAGTGTTTTAATGGTTGGATTATGTATGAGATGTGAAAGATGATGAAAGATTATGTCATGTCTAGGTGTAAATCAGGATGTACATGTAGTAAATGTAGCAAGATTGATCTTATTTTATTGTTCATTTTGCTGGTATTTTATTTTTTAAAGATCCCATTCTTGAATCTATCTTTCATTTGAGACAAATTTCATCGGCACCATGAATTAATTCAATGTTTCCCTTTATTTTAGAATCTAAGAAGGTTTATCGTAGAAGGAAAGGGTAAGGAAAGGAATGATTTTATTCTATTACTTCTGACCAATAAGGATGTGATGAGACTTTGTTTCTATATTGGGCATCTGATGCAGATAACATTTGATAATAAATCAGGTTGCTATGCAGCTTCAAGTGCACATTGAACCTGAAAATTTGCAATTGCCGACTCCTTTATCTTCTTTAGGAGAATACGAGATGCCAATTCACCTACCGAAGTCCATTCCTAAGCCACAAGGAAAAGTTCAGTGGACTCTTAGCGTCAAAATTAGGAAATGGTAAAGGTCACCTTAGCCATTTGAATGATTACGGCATTTTTTTTTTTTCTTTTCTTTTTTTTCTTTTTAACTCGGTAGGATTAGAGAATGATTATAGCAGAGAAGTTATACTGAGTTTTTGAACAGAACTTTGCTACATTCACGAAAAAAAAGATTACAAAATCTTTACAGAGCCACTGAGACCTCATAATAGGATGGGTGGGTGGGGTTTTTTTGGCAATTTTTTATTACCGTAGGGCCCACTCATATGAGTGTAGGTAAAACATCTGTAGGGTGAATAGTTCTGTAAGAGCATCATTTTCCTTTTGAACAGATTGATCATATAAATCCATAATCATTTTGTATCTCTGACCACTGAAAGTTCTGGCTCATTTATTGAAGGAGTGTTCAAATTGTTGTAATATAGCATGTTTGAGCCAATTTTTTTTTTAAAATGAAAATGAAAAATATAGCTGTAATATGTTGATGTGATGGATAGAGGTCATATTTTTCATTTTAATGAAGAAAAAATATGGCTCAAATGGGGCCATATTGTGCCAAAAACTAGTATATAAATAGATTCTTGCTTATATTAGAGCCTGAATGTGTCATGTGAGTCCTATAATGAGTAGGATTATAGTTTGCAAAGGTTTCGTGAAAATTTTACTGTGTTAAGAATTCTGTTTGTTTTGTGGGCAAGTGTGAGGTGGGAAGAAGATGTTAATTTTCAAGTAATGCTAATTCTAAGGGTTGCTAATTGGTCAGATTTTGGGTTTGCTCCTAGAGATGGCAATTTACCCCGCCCCGCCTAGTTAAAAATAAATAAATAAATAAAAATTGAACATTGGTTGTTTAATGGGGCTCAAACATGGGCTTAGGAAAGTACGAGATGCCAATTCACCTACCGAAGTCCATTCCTAAGCCACAAGGAAAAGTTCAGTGGACCCTTAGCGTCAAAATTAGGAAATGGTAAAGGTGACCTTAGCCATTTGAATGATTACGGCATTTTTTTATCTAGGAGGGTGTGTGGTAGAGATTAAAATCAGATTAAAATTGAAAATATAGCTGTTATTGTTAACTTTTATTAGACGGGTGGGATCCAATAACGGTCATATTTTTAATTTTAATTGGATTTTAAGCCGTACCAAACAGGCTGCTTTTCTTTTTTTCTTTTTAACTCGGTAGGATTAGAGAATGATTATAGCAGAGAAGTTATACTGAGTTTTTGAACAGAACTTTGCTACATTCACAGAAAAAAAGATTACAAAATCTTTACAGAGCCACTGAGACCTCATAATAGGATGGGTGGGTGGGGTTTTTTTGGCAATTTTTTATTACCGTAGGGCCCACTCATATGAGTGTAGGTAAAACATCTGTAGGGTGAATAGTTCTGTAAGAGCATCATTTTCCTTTNGTAGGTAAAACATCTGTAGGCTGAATAGTTCTGTAAGAGCATCATTTTCCTTTTGAACAGATTGATCATATAAATCCATAATCATTTTGTATCTTTGACCATTGAAAGTTCTGGCTCATTTATTGAAGGAGTGTTCAAATTGTTGTAATATAGGGCCTATTTGAGCCAAATTTTTTTTGAAAATGAGAATGAAAAATATAGCTGTAATATGTTGATGTGATGGATAGATGTCATATTTTTCATTTTAGTAAAGAAAAAATATGGCTCAAATGAGGCCATATTGTGCCAAAAACTAGTATATAAATAGATTCTTGCTTATATTAGAGCCTGAATCTGTCATGTGAGTCCTATAATGAGTAGGATTATAGTATGCAAAGGTTTCGCGAAAATTTTACTGTGTTAAGAATTCTGTTTGTTTTGTGGGCAAGTGTGAGGTGGGAAGAAGATGTTAATTTTCGAGTAATGCTAATTCTAAGGGTTGCTAATTGATCAGACTTTGGGTTTGCTCCTCATTGGTCACCAATTCGAGTCCCCTCATGGCCGTTGAGGTGAGTACCGGACAGTAAACTTCAGAGCCCTTGGGATTAATCGAAGTGCGCACAAACGGCTCGGATATCTACGGTTATAAAAATAAAAATAAAAATTTAGTAATGCTATTTAGCTTCATTAAAGTTGTAACTCCAATCTAGATAATATTGATATGACATTAAATGTTAAGTGTTTTTTATTTAATCTATCATTTATCACCTAGTAGGATTAGTGATGACAAAAAAATCCGTCCCGTCCAGCCCCGAATGTGACAATAAAAAACCCGCCCGAAGCCATCTCTAAGTGGAGTTACGTAACATTATTTGAAGGTACAAATTCGTTGGCAAACAAACGGATCAACTTGTAGACCTACTTGTCTACATTAAGACAAGTGAGTCAGCCTTTTGTGTCATGTATTTGGAGATTATCCCTTTGCAGCCACATAAATACCTATGTCGTTGTCTTAAAAATAAAAAAAAATAAAAAAAAAATCAAATTAATGTAGCGACATTTTAATTTTTCAAACAAATAAATTATAACATCATTAAATTGGATATATGAATTTTATACGACAATTTAATAAAAAAAAATTTAACGATTTTTTACATTATGGACAAGTTATGTAACTATAAAGAAAAAATAAAGCTTTCCTGCTAGGAAAAAATTGACAGAGGCGCTGACCTACCCTCACATGAGCCGACCCCACATGAATAAAAAATTGCATAAAAAAGTGGACCCCATCCCCTATTGTGAGGGTCGATCAGTTCTTCTGTTGATTTTTTTTCTGACATTGCAGCACGGTTCATAAAGAAAATGATTAAAAAATAACTTACTACTACGAAATAGAATAAAAAGTCAATATGCAATTTTCTCCAATATTGAAGACGCCCGTGTGAAAGTGAACCAAAAAGTTCATACATTTAGCCACGTTTCATGTGTTGGGCCTTTTTACTTCTAGATTTATAAGACTTTGTCTCACCTTTTTAGTTTTTGCCAAGTTATTGTTAGGTCTGGATTAAAATTATATTTTAACAAATTTTGATAAAATATGTAATTAAAAAGTTGTGAATTTCATAAAATATATGATTAAGATTTATTGTTTAGGTTCAACGGATAAATTTTAATTTAAATATAATTTTAATTTGAATTAAGATTAAAAATTAAAATTAAAATTATATTTAAATTAAAATTTTAATCCGTATATAGGACCTAATCTCTCCATTTGGAAGGCTTCAATTTCTCCTTTTCTTTCCCAAACGCCAATTATGACTTTGACTTCCAGCTGCCCAAAGCCGACCGTCCTCTATTCGCCATTCATCATCCGCCACGTCCTCTGCAACCTTCTAACTAGGGATTATTTTAAAATAATGTTATTTAACCCATACATAGCTTTATTCATCATTTATTTTTTTCAAAGCTATAATTTTTATTAAAGAAGTTATTTTAATTTATTTACTAAAATGTAACATTTAAGTAAAATCAATTTAATTGAAATTATTTCCAACAAATAATATTAAACTTATCGAGTTTATAATAAGTGTGCATTCGCGATTTCTATATATTAAAGATCTACATAATTTTTACTTATTGATTTTTTGAAGCAAAAAATCAATGTTCTTATATACAACGATCAAGGCTCCTCGATTTTTTTACTAGAAATAAGAGAAATACAAATGTGAGAGCATTCTTTCAATAAATAGACGTCAAAATCTCAAAGCTCCTCAACCTATTTTCACTCTTATTTGCTATAGATAGATGTATTTATTAAATAATTTTATTGAGTAATTAAGAATTAAAGCATGCAATGTAACACTAATCCCAATGGATTATTTTTTTTTTTAAACCTAACCAAAATATGCTGAAATGTCTTAATAATTAGACAAATTATTAGCTTTCCACCGACAAAAATGAAATACTCCATCTATCCCATTTATGAAAGCTCATTTTTCTTATTTTCTTATCTCAATTATATAGTCTTATTTCTTTATTGAGAATGGTTTGTGTTGTTCATTTACTAATATACCCTTATTTCTTTACTATTTTCAATAATAATTTACTATTAATTATTGATAATTAAATGAGGGCAAATAAAAAAATTGGCAAAAATTGATTTTTCAAATTAAATAAAAAAATTTAATTCGTGTGAAAAATAAAATAGGCTATATAAATAGGAAGGAGTAATTAATAAACAAAAAATAGCACACGCTATATATACGACTGCGCGCATATATATACACACACACACAACAAATCCTCTACCTCAGTTTTCTTCTCCATTCTGGAATCTTGAATTTTTCAATTCAGACAATACAACTCTCCAGCCTGTTCTTTCTAAAATTAAGCAAAAGCATAAAAAATGCCGTTCTGTAACGTAAGTTCGTATCAGAACGGAGATGGAGATGAATCAAACATCAATGGAACCAATATTTTCTACAGAACGTACGGTCATGGGCCGGTGAAAGTTCTTTTGATCATCGGTAACCCATTTTGATTTGATTTATTGGTTTCTATCCAAATATTTGAATCAGTTTAATGGTTTATCTTTTGATGGTTTTTTTGGATGAATGGTTAGGATTGGCTGGGACCCACGATTCATGGGATCCACAGATAAAGGGTCTCGCTGGAACGGTGATTCCGAACGACAATGAGTCGACGGCCGGCGATCGGACCAATGAGAGTGGCGAAGGTGACGGCGTTGAGGTCTGTGCGTTTGATAATCGGGGAATGGGTCGGAGCTCCGTTCCCATCAAAAAGTCTGAATATACGTGAGTGCCATTAAATTATAAGCTGCTTAATTTTGTTAATGGATTCTCTTTACAGCTTAAACTGTAGATAATTGTGACTTTTGTGATTTTAGCTTAAAAGAGATTATTGAAATTTGAACCCCTTTCACACTTGTGTCACGAGTAATATCTTTATGTGGGTTAATAGAAAAGAAAGTTTTTCAACTTGACAGCGCCTGTTAAACAGCAATTAGGTTCATCTTAGGTGAGAATTTGAACTTAAGAAATTCAAAGTAACTTGAAACTGAAGGTTTTCAATTTAATGACTACTCTTCATTAAGGTTTATGAACTGTCAAGAAATAATGAATGTTGATAAATTTCAAGCAAATAAATGAAAAATAATAAGACGTTAAAAACATTCACTTTCGTTATATTTGGCGAGTAGGCCGAAGAATATTGGGCATGATATTTCTGTGAACTTGTTTGGCTTTCTGGAAGTTGACTGTTGTATTATACTTAGCCTTGTAATTTCTTGCAACTGAAAATATAATTCAGATTTTAATTGTTCCCAAAAGTTAGGATTTTATTTTGTTTTACGAGGCAGGACAAGAATTATGGCAAAAGATGCAATAGCTCTAATGGATCACTTGGGTTGGGAAAAAGCCCATGTCTTCGGCCATTCAATGGGTGAGTTCTGACTCTATGCTCATTGAACTTAAATGATATTCATTCCACGTTTGGTTTTATGCTCATTACATATTCACCGCTTACTTAAAGATACTGCTGCATAGAAAAGGAGCACCGCTGGACTCCCAACATGCTGAAATGTTCCCTGTCTCGTATAAGTAGATATGTAATTAATCAGCATTTGAGTGCTCGCTGTATGAAGGAGTGCTATTTGGACCGAGCAACTTAAAACTTTTGGTCCTTTATGCAGTTTTATGTATTTTATATTCTTCTTAATAATTTCATTAGCCTTGTGGTAGTTAAAAACATTAGGGGGCTAACTACTAGAGGAGCGTCCGGAGCAAAAAAGTCAATTTTGTAATATAAAAACACTATGACAGTCAATGCGATAATTCTGATTCAAACCAAATAACATTTTTTTTAACCAGAATTCGGTTTCTTTTTTAAACTGGGCCCCCTGAAATGATTCTCATAGGCTCGAAAAAAAAATTTGACCGAGGATTTAGAGTTGTATTTTAAGTTATGTTCACGCATGAATACACGATCAAGTTCACGCTGCAAATCAATTTTGCTTTCATCACCTCTTACATCATGTTTCATGCTTACCTGCTTTCCATTTTTATGATGCAGGAGCTATGATTGCTTGTAAATTGGCTGCCATGGTGCCTGATAGAGTTTTGTCTCTAGCTTTGTTAAATGTAACTGGTGGAGGTTATGAATGTATACCAAAGGTATGAATCCTTTACGGAGACATATGGTTAATTTATGTGTAATAATGATTATAAAACTTTAACTTCGCTGAAATGTACAAGATTTACAAAATTGAATTATTATACGGCAGAAAAAGCAAAAAAGGTAAAAGGAAGTGAACGGGGATATGATTAGTTTTGTAGTGGGTTCAATGTGTATGTGAACACTCTTTTCCGGGTTCTTTAATATATATATTGTGGTGAAATTAAAATAATAGAAGATTATTAGAAGGGTTTGACCTATTCCATTAGTTTTCTGTATTGTAAATGGAACAGAAAAATACTCAGCTTTCACTGAAGCTTTACCATGGAAGTAGTTGGAAATCTAATATTGTCTTTAAATATACAATAAAGCTCGAAAGAGTAAAAAGAAAAAAAAAATTGTCATTCAAGGCTGAAATAATTCCCATCTCTGGAATAGAGTCCCTGCGAGTGAAAGCATGAAAGGAATTCCAAAATACGAAGCCGAAAATTGTGAGTTTTTATAGGCAACTGGAAACTAATTCAGATTCTATGTTTATTGGTTTCTTTATATCTTAATATTTTCATTTTGTACTCCTTTTTCCTCTTTCGTTTCACCCCTTTCTTTCTCTTCATGTCCATATTGCTAAAATCAGAACCCAAATGGTTCTATAAAAATGGAATCTGTATTGATTTTCTTCATGAATTTTGACTCTGCATATGGGTATTTCTGTTAGTAAATAAACAGGATAATTTTCCACTACGAAACTACTGAACTGCTGACAGGATAATTAACCTAACCTAATAGTATGCATGACTTCTTTTTTTCTTCTCAGCTTGACCGTCAAACTTTGTCAATTGCAATTCGTTTCTTGAGGGCAAAAACTCCTGAACAAAGGGCAGCTGTTGATTTAGATACCCACTACTCAAAGGAATATCTTGAAGAGTATGTTGGAGATGGGACGAGAAGATCAATATTATACCAAGTAAGAAATAGTAAGCCTAACTTTTCAACAGAAAGTCTTAACATGATACTTCCTTTTCAATATTTTTACTGGGGTTGAATAGAATAGTAAGTTCAAATACCCTGGTGGTTCTAGGAATAATTATTTAGCAGTCGAACATTTTGGAAGTTCAAATGGTCTTCTAAAAATTTGGACAGTTTTTGAGAAGATAAAAAATTAAAACCTTGACTAATGTAGTGTCCAATCCGGTACTGCATCCCTAATGTAGCTCAGAGTATGTTATGGGCTCCTTTTCCATATATAATGTTGATACCTGAATATTTCAATGAAGTTTGCATTATAAGTAGTATTAGCTACTAGTGTAATATTCTGCGTTGTTTTAAAATTTTACAGCTATATGTAGAAGGCATATCATCAACTGGTATGCAGTCAAAACATGGATTTGATGGTCAGATCAATGCATGCTGGACTCATAAAATGTCACGGTCTGAAATTGAGTCAATCCGTGCTTCTGGATTTCCTATATCCGTTATTCATGGCAGGTAGCTGTAGCACAAAAATGCTCAATATTTCTCCCATTTGGTATCTGGACCCTACTAAGATTATGACCAAGTATTTCTGATGCTGTAGATATGATGTCATCGCCCAATTATGCCATGCAAAAAAGCTTGCAGGAAAACTTTATCCTTCTGCTAGAATGGTTGAACTTCACGGAGGGCATCTTGTGAGCCACGAGAGAACCGAAGAGGTACCAACTGAGCGTTCAAAAAACTGTTGCTTATTATATATCCACTCTGTAGCATCAGTGCATTTCACAAATAATTCAAATACATGAGTCAATGCTGGTGTCTCATCTGAAGAGATTTTCTTATGAAATTGCCCTATTAAAATTTCACAAGCTGATTGAAAGGAAGGACATATCTGGCTAAACTTAAAAGTCTACTTATTTAGTAAATAAGCAAGCTTTAAAATAAATAATTTTTTAAATTGGTTAAAGTTAGAAATGATTTACTTGTTTTTACAGTAGTGTGAGATTTAGTGCATATTTGGGGTGGCTTATCTTAAAGATAAGCAATAACTGTGTGGCTTATTTTAATGTGGACCACTTACATTCAAAATAAGCCATACATTTGGAGTTTATCTTTAAGATAAGCAACCCCAAGCATGCCCTTACTTCCAAACTAACTTATTTCTTACTTACAAGTGACAAAAAAAAGCAGCATATTCAAACATGTCTGGAAACAAAAAGTTGAGTATAAATCTTACTATTTTTTAAGCTTGGCTAAACGTGCTCGTGTCCTTGAAGAAAGAGGATCAGAAATTGTGCTGGTTATAAATTTAATTGGTGGGTGCTCTTTCCTTTTCAGTTTTGCTTAACAACTCGTGGCAGATAATAGTCACACAAAACAAAGTGTAGAGGAATAAGATTAATATGCTAGACCGCCTATCTCAAATCTTTTGTCAGATTTGAGTGAGTCGCAAGTTGCAGCTAGCACTTAAAAGATATTATACAATTTTACAGGGATGAATTCCAGTGCAATGATAATGTTTTCCTCACTGAACAAAGATTTATAAGCTAATGCCAGAAAAGGATCGAACTAAAACTTATGACTTGAAGGATCATATCCCTGTGATCATTTTCTGTTCATGCAATTTTAGATTACTGCTGATGCTACTGAAATTGTAATTATCATAAACTTTGTACCTGAGGATACTAATGTCACGATTATGGACCTTTTGCAATGTAACAGATGATCACAATAATTGTGGATTACGGATTAGTACAATGTAACAGATGATTGATAATGACTATTGTAGACTTTACACATTATTTTGAAAGAGGAAGACTGCAATAAAAGATCTGTATTGATGTAGCAAATATTTTCAAACGAGTAATTTCCATACGATCTGCTATGCCCAAGAATTGATTCAGCATTTGAGACATGAGTAATATATATTTAGAAAGACGGAAATTACTTCTTACCTTGTTTTTGTTGAAATTTCAGGTAAATGCAACCCTTCTTGAGTTGATCAAGGCATCAAAGAGTAAGATAAGCCTACACGACTGGACAAATTTGCACAAGACAAGTAAAGGTGAGTATTACTAATACAAAGTGACTACTCAATAAAGCTTTATCCCATGCTCGAGGAACAAATACGTTAAAAGATCTGAAATTCAAATATTTTTCTCTACAAATCAAAAATGTTTCTAACAGTCAGTTTTTTTGTCAGTTTGTAAAGCTACCCGGATATCATTTTGCAAAACAAGCAGTTTATCTTTCATGGTAGATGCTGTAGAAAAGCTACATCTTTTCCTATTGTACTTTTTTGGCCTCTTTGTATTGGCCTTTGAGCATGCAAGAAGAGCTGTGAGGAGTCTAAAACCCGTGAGAGTCGGATCTGCTCTTACATAAGTTAACATTGGTCGAGCCTCTTCCACTGGTAATTCGCTATCTTGTCACTGTTAGACAAGTTATCTCCTTTTAGTTAAGAGTTGAACTGATTCGTTTTGATTATATTCACAGGGAATTCTCTTCTTTTTTATGACCTCTCAGTCGATGTGGCTCTCTTGGGTACAAGCATTGCTTGTAATTTAACTGTGTGTATAAGTGCTGTTGAAGTAAAAGGACAGTCAACAATAAGGTAGTTTTGAATTCGAGACGATAATCAAATAATTATATAGCTTCTTCAAAAGCAGCAGAATGGATTGAGGGCAAAAGAGAAGGTTCAATGTTGGGGGGCAAAGATGCAGTTAGTTCACTATTGGCAAGGCCAAGATAGTGTCAAACCTAAAAGCACCTATCTTATAACTTCTAATCCATTGGATATTTAACAATGTATTTCAGATTAATTTACGTGGAACTTTTTAGTCCATATTATTTATTTTATTGTACCTCTTTACATTCTTGGAGATGGACTCTCTATTTATGATTTCAATAATTTAAAAAGTAGAATATTGAAATTTGTAACTTATTAAAAAGTTCAAATAGAGTCTCTTAAAACTTATTTTTAATCACAGACTCTCTAAAATAGAGGGCATTTTGTATTTAGAGAATATTTTGAACATGTTGTTAAGGCAATGGGCACGACTCAATTCTATAATAAGCAAATTATAACCTCTTTGTATTTTTTGTATTATTACTTTTTATTGAGATTCAATATTCCGCACCAAACATACTAAGAGAGCAAATGAGGTTGCAAAATTGAAGTTACAAGATAAAATAAGTAAGAAAAACTTTTCCCAAGTGAAAATTCAAATGAAAACGACACAAAAAAATAAATAAATAAATAAAAATCTGAAGGTGTTAAAATAAGAATGTCGAGAACATATAAGGACGTGTTTCTTAGTTACAAATAGTTAACAAGTCTCTCTTATTAAATTTATGGGTGTGTTTGAGCCACATTATGTTGAAAGAATGTATTCTGAAATAGTAGATTGATAAAAAATGTGTGGTTGAAAAATAAGGAAAAGTTATTGATGTGATGAAAAATCTTATTTTATTGAATTGATTTCAATAATTTAAAAAGTAGAGTATTGAAATTTGTAACTTATTAAAAAGTTCAAATAGAGTCTCTTAAAACTTATTTTTAATCACCGACTCTCTAAAATAGAGAGCATTTTGTATTTAGAGAATATTTTGAACATGTTTTTAAGGCAATGGGCACGACTCAATTCTATAATAAGCAAATTATAACCTTTTTTTTTTATGTATTATTACTTTTTATTGAGATTCAATATTCCGTACTAAACATACTAAGAGGGCAAATGACAGGTTGCAAAATTGAAGTTACAAGATAAAATAAGTAAGAAAAACTTTTCCCAAGTGAAAATCCAAATGAAAATGACACAAAAAATAAAAATCTGAAGGTGTTAAAATGCAAAAGTCGAGAACGTATAAGGGCGTGTTTCTTAGTTACAAATAGTTCACAAGTCTCTCTTATTAAATCATATGGGTGTGTTTGAGCTACATTATTTTGAAAGAATGTATTTTGAAATGGCAGATTGATAGAGAATGTGTAGTTAAAAAAGAAAGAAAAGTTATTGATATGATGAAAAATATTATTTTATTGAAAAATTTGTGGTTGAAAATGAGTAGAAGAATGAGAATGAAAATTTTAATGTGTACCAAACAGGGGCTTAAATTACTAATTTTCATCCAAATAATTTCTAAACAATTGAATTACCTAAATGTTATTTTCTTTCCATGNAAAAATTTGTGGTTGAAAATGAGTAGAAGAATGAAAATGAAAATTTTAATGTGTACCAAATAATGGCATGTTTGGTTTTGACATTCATAACTCCATTGCAAAATTAAACTATTGAAATGAAAAAGCCATTAGCTGAGAATGGGTTCCCCATCCAATCTATTAATTAATGGGCAACTTAAAAAATATACTCATGGTCTTTTGAAAAATCATATAAAAAATATTTTGAAAGTAAAAATGCTGTGTAAAATTAAGTGTAAAAATTTAAGTATCACTTTTATTAAAAATTAATGTTTGTCACTCAAAAAAAGTAATGATAATTTCAAGAGAGTGACATAATTTTTTTTAAGAAAAAAACAAGGGAGATTTTTTATAAAATTAAGTAGCACGATGTCACTTTTTTAAAAATTGGCATACAATATTACAATACAATCAACATTCCTTTATCTCGTTGGATGGTTTTTTAACGTATTTATTAAGTTATTAAATGTTTTAATTAGTGAATAGGATTAGGCAAAGTCCCATTTTGGTTGATTATTCATTTAGCTTTATATTAATCCTA
>CAIGRQ010260920.1:0-11061 GCA_903798375.1 Fraxinus sp. D2006-0159 | reverse complement strand
TGGTCGGAAGTTACCGAAAAATTGCATCAAACTTGTTCAAAAAATCTGAAAATTCAGTGACCGTTTGTGAAAGAAATTTCAAATTTCAGTGACCGTTTTGAAATTTTCAGGTAACTTCAGTGACCATTTGTGAAATTAACCCTATTTTGGAATAATGTATTCAGAAATAGTAGATTGATGGAGAATGTGTGGTTGAAAAAAAAATAAAAGTTATTGATATGATAAAAAATATTATTTTATCGATTAATGTGTGGTTGAAAATGAATAGAAGAATGATAATAAAATTTTTAATGTGGCTCAAACAGGGTCAACCGAATGTTTCCAAATCACCCACATTTTTTTTTTCTTTTTCAATTTTTTTACTATAATAATGAAATTGTTAATAAAAAGTAAGGGCATTGTTGATAAAGTGATTATTTTCAAAATAGTTTTAAGCACGAGCTTAAGAGAGGAATAGTTGTTAAGTACGTTCCTTCTTGTTGATCTTTTTGGACACAAAGTTCGTGCTGCTGTGGCCTTTACTTTTAGTGCAATTTGGCTTAGATTTTTTGGAGGTAGAATTGATTTTGAATAGTGATATGATGGGAAATGTGTGGTTGAAAAAGAAGAAAAAAGTATTGATGTGATGTAAAATATTATTTTATTGAAGAATGTGTGGTTGAAAAATAAGAATTGATTTACTGTAGAATTGTAAAATCCAAACCAAACAGGCCCTAAAAATTATTACAAGAAATGTTTCTAATAAAAAGAACAAAATGATTGAAAATACCTAGCATTTATTTTATTTATATAAAAATTAAATTTTTAATAAATGTTGATAAAAAAACAATAATAAAATGTGTGATCAAAAATTTTTAGATCTCACGAACACACGTTTCTCAAAATCCCTTTTAGCCCATGTTTGAGTCACATTATTTTTTTATTTTCATTATTCTGCTTATTTTCAATCATAGATTCTTCAATAAAATAATATTTTACATAACATCAATAGCCATTTCTTCTTTTTCAACCACATATTCTACATCACATAAAAAAAAATACATTCTTGTGAAAATAATGGAGCTCATAGGCTTAGTTTGGATAAAGATTAAGAGCTTGTTTGGTTTAGATTTTTTGGAGGAAGAATTAATTTTGAATAGTGATATGATGGGAAATGTGTGGTTGAAAAAGAAAAAAAAGTATTTATGTGATGTAAAATATTATTTTATTGAAGAATATGTGGTTGAAAAATGAGAATTGATTTACTGTATAATTGTAAAATCCAAACCAAACAGGCCCTGAAAGGGTTTGGAAGTGCGAGAAATTCTATACGATTGTAATATTTTTTATATGGTGGGATACTTCAAATTTTAATGGTTCATAATTTATACATTGGAATTCAAGACTACCACATGCACGTACATTGAATTTGACGGATATTTTGAACCTCAAAGCTTGTATCATTCTCGAGTTCTATTTCAAAGATTCCCTTAAAAGAGAGCAAGTCACCTGGTTGGACATCGCACAGAGCCTTGCTCAAGGAGTCAACTGTGGGGAATACTGTAATTCGCGATAATCTCATTCTGCTGATCAACCACTGGTAAAATCCAATATTTAAATGATAATCTTAGGGTTGAATCAAGGGATTAATCTCAATTCCCAATAAGACAAACTTATATTACTTTGCAAATTCAATAAAGTAATTAACTATTTGAATAATTTATTGACAATTTACTTTTGACACATGACAAGTATATATACAAGATACTCTAAAGAAAATATTTTTGTCCATATAAAAAAGGAAAAGAAATTTAAAGATTGCCAAAATTTTATCACTCCGAAAAAATTACTAATAAAATTACATAATTAAAATCAAACTGATATTTATGTGTCTCCTAGGATTAAGTTCTAAATTTCTAATAAAGATAACTTACCCACCTCTCCCTCCCCACATTATTATGAAAAGTTGAGAATAATCCATTCGAGAGTGACCGAGTTGGTGGAGCAGGTGAACGCGAAGACTTCGAATCCTCTGCCAACACTTCCTTGATCGAACCCGTCGCATCAGACCTGCCAAGTGGGGTTTATCTCTCCTGTGTGATTTGCGTGCTACTGCACATAGAGCAATATTTACCTAGTGCGTACTCATGGATAGCTGCTGCGAGTTCTTACGTCAACAAAAAAAGGAAAAAGTTGAGAACAAGTTTGACATCGAGCCTAGTTATTGTAAAAATCCTAATTCCAATCTTTAAAATAATTAATCTGAGACTTTGTCAACCACCAGTTTAATAAATTTTGTTTATTTAATAATTTGTTTGACTATTAATTTGATATTTGCATGCTGAGTCTTTACCTTTTATTTTTTATGAATTCATATTCAAGCTGAGTCTTGCATGTATACAAGATATTACATATTTATCATTTTCGGATTCTGTGAAGTATTTTACTGATAAAAATTTATTCACCAACAGGCATTAATTTATTTAATTATTTCTTATTGTTCCACTAATTAAATATATTCACGAGTTCATATCTTCTATATTTTATTCACCGTCCATTTCTCTTTTTGTTTCTATTTTAAAATCGATAAGAGAAGCTAACTTTAAGATGGTAGCTTCGCAAGAATATATACTCGATAAAGCTATTTTATTCTTTTCAAATGTCTTTTATATGTGAACTAGATCGGAAGAACGTGTATACTTTGGTACAATATTGTACCCTTTCATCTCAAAATTATATGAAAATTTAGAGATTATGCGAAAATTATTCTTGATTTTTGCATAGAGAAAAAGTGGTGGTGCATATGGCCGGCAAAGTAGGCATGATGTCGTAATGTGAATACTAGATTAAAATGCGATAACAATGATACCGATACTTTCCGGTTGCTGAGTGGTAGGAACTGTAGCCAAGAATTGAAGATGATTAGACATCCATTTTAATATTGGTGCTCCACTTGATTATTCATCATTTATTTTTATTTTTTGGGCATTTTCACACAATTATTTTGGGTTTTCTTTTGGGACCAAGGTAGTCACAGTTAAATATTTTATCTAAAAGTTATGAGGCAATTAATTTTCGATATAACTTTTGTGTTTCAAGGAGCAAAATCGACAAGGCATAAATTATCCACCAAGGTTCCGTCCACGGGTCAAGTCATTTCATATATGATATTTCCCTATCCCTCTTATCTAAAAAAAAAAAAAGTAGTGGATGCAGTTCAAAATTGAAAACCTTCTCCACAAATAAGAATTTTGCCTAGAAGGATAAGAGAATATGCAGGAAGACGGGAAAGATAAAATCAACAAACAGGATATATATATATATATATATATATATATGTTTTAGCTACACTTCTTAATAAGATTAACATATATTCTACTTAGTGTCTAAAAGTCTAATGATATCATAGTCCATTAAATTAAATTAGCAGCTAACGAAGTCAAATTTACAGTTCTTGACAAAAATTATATGCTCACGTCAACGATGGGGAAGATAACTCTTCCCCACCATTGATAGGAGATCATTTCTATTTAACTATATTGAGCTTTGACATCCAACTATCTTAAAATGACAATCTATTAAGATATGCAACACAAATTGTTATTTAATAATAATTACTAAGTGATGTGACACAGCCTTAACAAATTAAGAATACAAAAATATTATGATTCTAATATATAATATAATACTAACCTATTAAAGGAAAATTATTCTAGTGTTCTAACGGCTATTGATCAAACAAAAACTTAAGGTAAAAGTAAATTCCTTGAAGCTAACCATTATGTATAGCCAAAACAGATACTTAGTTCATGCTTGGTAGTGATTAAAATTTAGATTTAGGGTGTGTTTGATCCACATAGAATGTATTTTGGAATAGTAGATTGATGAAAAATGTATGGTTAAAAAAGAAGGAAAAGTTATTGATGTGATGAAAAATATTATTTTATTGAAGAATGTGTGGTTGAAAATNTTTTGATGTGATATGATGAAAAATATGTGGTTGAAAAAGAAGAAAAATTTATTGATGTGATGAAAAATATTATTTTATTAAAGAATGTGTGGTTGAAAATGAGTAGAAGAATAAGAATGAAAATAATAATGTAGATCAAACAGGGGCTTAATCTATGTCAAAGTCAACAATCAATTTTAGAGTTTGTTTGATACACATTATTTCTTATGAATGCGTTTTAAAATAGTAAATTGATAGATATTATGTGGTTAAAAAGTAAGAAAATATTTTGAATTTACGTGTCATATTATTTTATTGAAAAATGTGTGATTGAAAAGAAGAGAGAGAAAAATGTATTTTGGAAACAACCATGCTACTTATACAAAATAATTTGACAACTTTCTTTATAAAACGTCACATGGCGGCGCCCTATTGGCCCTCCCGCCACAGGCGGCCCCCAATAGGGGGGCCACCATGTGGCGTTTTATAAAGAAAGTTGTCAACATTTTTTGTTCAAATAGAATAATTCTTTTGGAAATAATGTGTATCAAACAATGACTTAATCATATATCTTATGGATCCCACAACTTTTTAACCACACATTTCATAAACTTTTGTCAAAATCTAATTTTAATTCCCACCAAACGGGGGTTAAAAACTTCAAGGACCCATTCTTAACCTATTCTAACCTTAATTTCTTGAAGCGTTAACAATCATTGTCTTGTACGATGTTAATGCACTCAACTAAAACCAAATAGATCAAGGGGCTGCTTGATCAAAAATTTGATAATAGTTTCAACACATTTTAATAAAAGTTAATGTAAAGTGTGGTTGAAAAGTCGACAAAACTTGTAGGTTTCATAAAATGTATATTAAAATTGAAGTTTGACGAGTTGAAAAGTTGATAATATTTTAACAAAATTTTCTCGAACAGGCACTAATATGAATTTGTGTTATGGTCTTTCTTTACACAAAAACAAATAGAATCAACTCGAATTTAAAATCAGTTGATAAGATGGATCCACTAACCATGGATAGTCACACCCTGCACTTATTGGCCCGCGTCCGGTCGATGTTACCACGCCTAACATTCCTCTAATCTTACTAAAGCAGCTCAATTGAAAATACAAAAATCTTGCTAACGAGTATCAGAAGGTGTTTGGTACGGATTAAAATCAGATTTTCAGTAGGTTATGATAAAAAAAATTTGAAATGTGTGGTTGAAAAGTTGTGGGACCCATGAAAAATGTGGTTAATATTGATTGTTTGACTTTGATTCAGACTAAAATCTGATTTTAACCTCAATATCTAAACTCACAAACACGAATCTTGATTATGTACAAAAGTTGAGTACAAGTGCAAATCCGCCTTCACAGTGGCTTTCTTCTTTAAACAGATTAATCTTTGAATATTAATTACATTATACAATATCCTCAATTCTAAAAAATGCTTAAATGATTCAACCAGTACGTTTCTTTGAATATTAATTTAATTACGCCACGCATTTTCTTTTGTTTTAAGTGACTCAGAGGCCTTGTTTTGTTCTGCTGCGTGTATTCCATCTTCTTTTATCTCGTCATCCTCCAAAAACCCTCCAAAGAATAGATATTTTATGTAAAATGGTTAGTAGAATCTACTTTTTTTCATATTCCATCTGATTCCGCATGGAAGAATTCACCCCCACCCCACTCTTGCTACGATTCCCAGATCATGTGGATATATATATATATACACACTAGATATAGCTTATAGGTATTCCTAGTAAGAGTTAATACAACTTCCTCTTACTGCACTTCATCACATATATCCCTCAGCTTGTAAGAAAATGAAGAGTAAAATGTGTGGTGAGGGATTTTTCAAGAACTGCAAGCCTTATCTGGCTATGATCTCCCTTCAGTTTGGTTATGCAGGGATGAACATTATAACTAAGATTTCTCTTAATGGTGGGATGAGCCACTATGTGTTGGTGGTTTATCGTCACGCCATTGCAACAGCTGTCATAGCCCCGTTCGCTTTCTTCTTCGAGAGGTACATACATATTGCTTGTTTAATAAAATTTTGCTAAGACTTTTCAATCGTTCAAACATCAATTTTAACCAAATAATTCATAGACATAGTTTTCTATCAACTTTTGAACCACACATTTCATAAACCTTTATCAAAATTCTGCTAAATCTTTTATCAAAAGTGTCACGCAACCCCTTAATTTTCTATCAACTTCTTGATTAATTCAATACGTTTAGACAATAACATGTTTGGTACACTATACCGTACAATCAGTTATATTCAGTTTCATCCAATCTAGTATAGCAAACATCATTTTGATAAATCTTAATGAACCCCTTTATTTCGTATTGCAGGAAAGCTCAGCCAAAGATAACATTCCCAGTATTCATGCAGATTTTTGTTCTTGGCCTTCTTGGGTTAGTACCTTTTTTTGTTCTTCCTTTTTCTCTTTGGACATTTTGTTATTCATCTCTTCATTTCCTTATTTAGTTTCTTTTATTTCATTTCCCTTTACGTATAGGCCCGTCATCGATCAGAACTTCTACTATGCGGGGTTGAAGTTAACCTCCCCAACGTTTTCTTGTGCAATGAGCAACATGCTTCCTGCCTTGACATTTGTCATGGCATTTATATTCAGGTTTGCACTTAATTCATCCTAAAAAACAATTTTTTAATGCATTTTTTGAAGATGAATTAATGGCATATATGAATTTTTTAAACATTAAAGGATGGAGAAAGTAGACATAAAGAAGGTTATATACCAGGCAAAAGTAGCAGGAACAATTGTAACAGTGGCTGGAGCCATGTTAATGACCTTATACAAAGGACCAATTGTTGAGATGGTTTGGTCCAAACATGTCCATCCTCGAGGATCTAGCAGCACTTCTTCTAAAGAAACCAGTGACAGGGACTGGTTTGTTGGATGCATTCTGCTCATTATTGCTACCCTTGCATGGGCATCTTTGTTCATTCTACAGGCAAGTATTTGACAATTTAGGAAGGTATAACTTAACCTTTTAGATGAGATTATTTTCTAACTAATTGATCAAATCTTTAAAACAGAAAGTTGCATTGAAAACCTACGCGAATCACCAGCTCTCTCTCACCACAATGGTGTGCTTCATGGGAACCCTACAAGCTATTGCTGTTACTTTTGTAATGGAACATAAGACTTCAGTTTGGCAAATTGGCTGGGACATGAATCTCCTTGCTGCAGCATATGCTGTAACTCTCTCTCTCTCTCACACACACACACACGCGCGCGCACACACACACACAAATGCGCACAAATATTTTACAGACAAAATGATTTATATATTAAAATGAATCTGAATATATGCAGGGAATCGTGACGTCTAGCATTTCATACTATGTCCAAGGAATTGTGATGAAGACAAAAGGGCCAGTGTTTGCCACTGCTTTTAGCCCCTTGATGATGATTATTGTAGCTATCATGGGCTCATTTATTCTCGCAGAAAAAATCTATCTTGGAGGGTAATTTCTCTCCCTGACACGCACAAGTTCGGTTTGTTGGACTAGACGATACTAAATAGAGTTAACTCTATCCAATTTGTCTAGTACTACTTATTGAACTTGCCGGGAAAAACTCATCGAATCATGGACTGTTTTTCCATCAAATTACGAGAATACTAATCCAACTTTTTTTGTGACTGAACAGTGTGATTGGTTCCATTATAATTGTGTTTGGTCTCTACTCGGTTCTTTGGGGCAAGTACAAGGAAGAAAAGGAGAACAAGAAACTGAATGAAATTCCAGAAGCCATAAAGGATAATAATATTCAAACACAAGGAAATGGCAACATAAAAGTGGTAACTGCTGGAAATTCTGAGCCAAATGGAGTTGCTGATTTTGACAAGTGCCCCTCACTTGCTATTAATTTGCCCCTCCACCAAACAAAGTGTGACACTGATTCCAAATGACTTTTTTTTCTTTTTTCGGGTACTTTGAGATTTTGGGATTTTAAGAGATTTTGTTAAGTTTTATGCATGTAACGAGTAGTACTTATTATGTGCAAGATAAGAGAACCCTTGAATCTCTTTTGCCATTCGAATTGTTCCACAGCATAATATGATAGTATAGCATCGATTTCATATCATGTCTAAGAAACAACCATCAAGATGCACCGTCGCACGAGATTAATTAGCTAGTTTTTCTTTCTTTCCTTTTACAGTTAACTATTCAGAGTTGAACATACATTACACTTTATTCTGAAGTACTTAATAAGTACTGTAAAAGTAATATTTGATACTAATTTGTTGGGAGGATTTGACGAGTCTCAAACAAATTAAAAAATAATTAAAAATAGGATATAAATTTAAGAGAAGAAAATTGTACTCTCAAAACTCAATTTCTATGATTCAAATTTTTTGTAATGATGAATTACTACAAATAGGCAACATTTTATAGTACATTTGTTGCATAAGAATTAATTGTTAATACATAAATTTAAACACCCATTAAAATTTTTAGATAAATGAATAGAAATAAATCCATATATAATAACTATAAATTCATGTATATTTAGATTCATCAAATCAAGATTCATTGAGTTTAAATTAATGTGAACGCTAATTAATTGAGAATTACTAACAAGAAATTCATACATGACAATGATTTTTTTAGTATTTATTACATATTGAAAAACGAAAAATAAAGTATTATTGAAATAAATGAATTATAGTAGGGTTAAAATCGTCTAAAAATGATTCTCACTTGATGCGATATTGAATATGTTATAAATTAGGCTCGTTCTCCTTGGTATTGGCCAAGTTTGTAATCTTTTCATACATTAAACTCTATGTCCGTTCTAAATTTTCAATTGAGTATTCGATTCGTTGTACATATTAACCAACAATCACGATACATATTCCTTCTTTAATTATGCGTATCTTAACATACTAGATTGACCTAACATACTAAACATACCGAAAATAATATTTTGATTCTAACAGAACATCGAACAAGATATTATTGATTTCCATAATATGTCAATTTTCAAATATATTATTCTCTTTAATTAGTTGACAAAACTCTGGGAATTAACATGATTCTTATTCTTGGATTCCATAATCTTTTATTCCATTTCATCCCTTAAGCAGTGGATTCTACTACTGTCCAATTCAGAGGTGATTGAATCCATTCCAGCATATTATTATTGTACTCGTTACTCAATTAACCAAAAATAAAAAATATATTAAGGTGGAACACTTTGAATATGTTTGATTGACATGAAAAATATATCCTAGAAAAAAAAAATTCATTGTTTTGAAGAAAACAAAAACTTACCCCCCCCCCCCCCCTCCCCACGAAAATGTTTTCTTTTAAAAACAAGGAAAATTAGGTATAATTTTAAAAGTTTGAAAATGTTTTTCATGGATAAAATAGCAATCAAACACTTCAAAGTAGGAATTTAGGTGAAAAACTGACATTTTTTCATAGAAAATAAATGCAATTAAAGATACCCTTAGTATCACAAAATTGCATATAGTGGTAGAGTCAGGATTTTTATTGGGGAAATTTTCAAAATACACCATTTATAAAGGGTATAATTACACTTACATAAAATGTTTGTTAAAAGTTAATATAATTTGGTATGTAAAGTGTTACATAATACTATACAAAATGTGTGATTTGTTATTTTTTATTATGGGTATTTTGGTCTATAAACTATTTTTAGATATATTTGTAATTTTGTTAGCAAAAAGTTGATTTTTGTTGCAAACACTGTAAAATGTAGTATGAAAAATTTAAATTTAAAAGTTTGATGTGTAAATTATAAATATATCCTATATAGAGGGAGCAATTTGTAAATTTTCCTTTATATATATACACTCCTATATATTCATGTAAACTAAAACTAAATAATAGAAGAACAAATTGTCCAAGGAAGAGCACAAAAAAATCAAGAGCACAAAGCTAAGAGAGGGCCGAATATGTTTTCTCCAAGAATACACGGCTACAATCAATTTTCTCACCACTCCTAAGTCCTTTGTGGGCTACCTTAATTGAAAAAACCGATTTGGGTTTGTACAAGTGAAGGTTTGTAGGTTGTGTTTGTCAATCGTGGTGTCGTTTGGTTGGTAGACTGAGCCCGATTTTTGAATCATTGGAGGAAATAATCTACAAATGGTATCAGAGCCTTGGTGGCGTCAGAAAATCTGTTGAAAGCGAAAGAAAAAAGGGGGAAAGGGTAGCAGGCTCGCGGGTTCTTCAAGAAACCGCACCTCCTTCTTCAAAATTCGGCCAACTGAGTCACTAATCGGACAAATTGAACCCATATACAAGCTCTTCAGGTGGTGGAGCTGCTGGGTGCTCCAAAAATCCGACTGAAATCGACGAGGAGGAAGACGAACGGCCAGCCATCGTGCAGACGCGATTTTCTACACGAAGTCCGACCCTATTTCTCTCAATTCCGGCCAAACCACTGATCTGCCGAAAAATCTGAGACCATACCCGTGTTGTACAGGTAGAGGCGCACCTGGAGGCAGTGCGCGTGATCTCCAGCGGCGGTGCGTGGTGTCTAGTTCCGGCAAAAAAAATTTGAGCAATTTATTCTCCTTTATTTCGTGAACGTATTGAGTCGTTTACTATAGTGTTTCAGGTGCTGCAGAAAATATTGGACGATTTTGCCCTTTTGGTGATTGGGACAGATTCGAGGCTGCAACTACAAAGTATTTACTGAATTACTTTAGGCCATAAATTACGGCCTAAAGCAGTAGATTCGCAACTCTCGAATATTACAGACTCGGACAAGTCTGTTATGGTAAATTGGCTGATCTTCTTTTAATTTTAGCACTGGTACGCCATCATGTGGGGTGACAATATGATTGGGGTTACCATATGGGGTAACCATTGCTTGTACTAGAAATTATGAATTAATTGCTCTTCGTGTGCTACGTGATTGAAATTTGCTCCTTTGATTAATTACAGCATATTATCATTTGTGATATATTGTGAGTGAAACTATTTTGTTATTATCTCTTTGGTTGCATTGATATGTCTCTAGAATATCTAGACCTTACTTGTTTAAAAATTTCCTTGATTTAAGATCGTGAATCTTACAAAACCTTGGGAATCTAAAACGGTATATATTTGCGAACCTAGGT
>CAIGRQ010260896.1:0-12586 GCA_903798375.1 Fraxinus sp. D2006-0159 | reverse complement strand
ACGTTGCGGATTAACCTCCCTTACATGGTGGCAAGGACCGCAGCTTTACTTAGCCCCCGACCCAATCGCAGCAGCAGTTTGCCCAACTTCGGATGCATATTGTAAATATTAGTTCAGCTTGAGTTATAATTTCATTTCCATTGTAATAGTTTCTTTCAATTGTAAAATAGCTCTGATATTCGTAAACGTTTAGTATGATTCCTCGTCATTTAAACGTCTACTCATAACACTTAGGTTTTTGTTCCGCAAGCTATTATAGAGGGTATTAGTCATTCAAAAAAATTTCAAGCTTGGTGTTCGCCCAACACAAGCCATTGTAATTTTTGCTTTTATCAATCAATGATCAATTTACTTTCAATACATCTAATTTCTTTGTTGCAAGTTTTCTACAAATTGTAATCAAATTTTCTTTCGTCCCGAAACGATCGACAAAAGATGAAAGGTAGTTTAGCAGAGCTGACTACTGCCGTACGGTGTCCCTTTCTGTGCCAAGAAGAAAGGCATCCCGTGAAACACAGTCATGGCTCCCTTCCCATGGCTGCCAACCCTCTTCCACCCTTCTCCCTTTCAATACCCTCATCCACATGGTTACAATCAAACTATCCTCTTCCAACTATCTCCTATGGAAGAGCCAATTGCTTCTACTTTTAGAGAGCCAAGAACTAATCGGCTATATGAATGGAACTATAGCAACCCCAAACTATTTTACCCCTAAAAATTCTCAGACATCAAATATCAAACTTGTGGCATGGAAATAAACCGATCATCGTCTCCTCAGTCTTCTGTTGTCCTCTCTCACCAAGGAGACTATGGCGAAAGTTGTGAGACTCTCCACTTCACGCGAGGTGTGGGTTGCCTTAGAGAACACCTTCAACCACTGCTCCAAAACCCGTGAAATCCGTCTCAATGATGATTTGCAAATGATGAAACGAAGCACCAAGTCTGTTTCAGAGTACGCTCGCGCCTAACTCCATGCAATCGGACGACCCGTTGATGGCTTTGATAAAGTGCACCAGTTCCTTCAAGGCCTCGGCTTGAAATTCTCAAGCTTCTCCACAGCCCAAATGGCCCTCATCCCTTTGCCATGTTTTTCAGATCTTGCGCTGAAAGCAGAGAGGTCTCAAAAATCCTTAGAGCCGGTTGCACCGTTCCCTACGGCGATCACAGCCACCAATCGCAACTTGCGAAATTGAATCAGTGAAGCTCTTCTTTCCCGCAACCAACATACTCGAACAGGTGGTCATGCATGACAAGGACGCTTCTCTGGCAAACGACCCTCGCGCTGCTAAATCTGTCGCGAAGATGGTCCCTATGCAAACCAGTGCCAGCAACGGTATGAACCTCATGGTCATACCCCTAAGACTCAACTTGCAGAAGCCCTCAATTCTTCATGTTCCCTTATAAGGCCTCAGATTGGTTGTTAGACATAGTGGCCTAGGCCCATATGACTCCAACCCAAACCTTCTTGGATCTCTCCACTTCTTATACGGTTAAGGATTGTGTTATTGTCGAAAGTAGTGCCTCCTTACCCCTTACCCATACCAGTAAACTTTCCCATTCCCCTAATTTTCAACTGTTAGATGTTTTGGTTGTTCCCCACATCACTAAAAATCTTTTGTCCATTAGTAAATTAACAAGTGACTTTATGTTATCTGTTACATTCACTAACAATCTTTTCACTTATCAGAATCGCCAACGGAAGGGTGGTGGCAACCGGTAAACGAGAAAGTGGCCTATATGTGCTAGAACGCAGAAATTTAGCTTTTATTTATGTCCTAAAAATAAATCTTTTCATACTTCATACGATTTATAGCATGCTCGCCTTGAACATGTGGATCATTCTGTTATCTCTTTTCTGAATAAAAAAGGATAGCTTTATCTTACTTCTTTATTACCATCCCCGTGGTATGTAGTACATATCAAATTGCAAAGAATCACCATCTACCCTATTCTCATAATGAACATCGATCTTCAAAGGTAGAACTTATTTATTGCGGTCTATGGGACCCATCTCCTATAAAGTCAAATTCGGGTTTTGAATATTATGTTTTATATATTGACGATTAGCTTCACTTGGCTTTACCCAATAAAATTGAAATATGAGTTCTTTAATACTTTTATTCAATTTCAAAAATTTGTGGAAAATCAACATTCTGCTCATATAAATTTTGTTCGAAGTGATAGTGGTGTAAAATTCACTAGCAACTGCTTTAAAGCACATGTTAGTACCTTCGGTATTCATCATCAACTCTCTTGTCCGTATACACCTGCACAAAATGGACGTGCCGTACGAAAGCACCGTCATGTGACTGAAATATGTCTGGCCCCCTTTTCCATACTCACGTTCCCAAATTTTCATCCATTTGGTTGTCGTGTTTATCATTGTTTACGTGATTACATGACTAACAAGTTCTTTCCTCGTAGCATTCCTTGCATTTTTATGTGTTATAATTCATCTTATAAAGATTTCCGTTGTCTTGACCCCATCACCTCCAGATTCTATATCACCTGCCACGCCCAATTTGATGAAAACTACTTTCCCTTCCAACATACTTCATAAGCCTAAACTATATCCTTCCTCCAAATCTTAACTTTTCTTGAACCAAGTCTCCTTCACATAGACATGCCCCCGCCTTCTCCTACACCACATTTCCAACATATTTTTTAATCCTGATCCACCATACATATTATTTGTACTGATCCAGTGGATGAGTCTTTGTAGCCAGCTGATACAGGTCCATCTCTGTTGCACAAGGACTTCAAACCGGCTTCTCCGGAGCCTATAACTGAGTTGCCTATCGTTGGTCGCATTACTATTGTAGTTGCCTATCTCCAGCGCATCTCGAACTTGTGGATTTCTCTAGCTTTCTTTTTGCTCTTCTTGCATCTACTGAGCCTAAAGGATTAAAATATGCTACTAAGAATTCCGCTTGGCTCGCTACCATGGATGAAGAGGTTTAAGCCTTGCAAAATAATCTTACCTGGATTTTGGTTCCTCAACCCATCGACACCAACACTGTAGGTTCCAAATGGGTGTTTCGGAAAAAATTTGCCCGACGGAGCTATAGAGCGTCTTAAAGCCCGTTTTGTTGCCAAGGGCTACACACATGTGCCTGGTCTTTACTATACCGACACTTTTAGCCCTATCATCAAGGCTACCACAGTCCGTGTTGTCATCTTTCTTACTGTGACCAACAAATGGCCTCTTCATCAACTTGATGTAAAAATGTGTTCCTAAATGGCCATCTCACTAAACATGTTTATATGGAGCAACACCTTGGATACATTAACTCGCTCTTTCCTAGTCATGTCTGTCAATTGCAGAAAGCCATTTACAGTCTAAAGCAAGCTCTTCATGCCTAGTTTCAACACCTCAGCTCTTTTCTCATTCAACTTGATTTTTATTGCAGTCTTGCAAACATGTGATTATTCATTTTTCATGAACACTGTGACATAATCTATCTGTTTCTCTATGTTGATGACATCATTATTACAGACAACAACTCATTTCTTCTTGCCAGGTTTACTTGGAAACTCAATTATGAGTTTGCCATTAAAGATTTGGGTCCTCTCAATAACTTCCTTGGTCTTGAAGCTAGACCACCTCTGACGGCCTCTTCATCAGTCAACTAAAATATGCACCGGACATTCTCACACAAGCCCAACTACTTAACGGTAAACTTGTTCACAACCCCATGGTTGTATCCCAGAACCTTTCTAATGATGGTCTTTTGTCTCGGATCGTACACTTTACAGATCTCTTATTGGTGCTCTCCACTATCTGACCATCACCTTCTAGATATTGCTCATGCTGTCAACTTTGCCGATCAATTTCTCCATCCCCCAACTGAAGACCACTTTCTTGCTCTCAAACACATTCTTCGCTATATTATCGTCCATCTGCTGCTCATTGTACTTTAGTTGCTCACTCATATGCAAATTGGGCTTGCTACCCCGATACTCGCCGCTCTACCTCTGGTTACTCTATTTATCTTGGAGGCAACTTGATTTCTTGGAGTACTAAAAGCAACTTATTGTTTATCGCTCCAGTTATGAATCTGAGTATCGTGCTTTGGCTCTCACGTCGCCGAACTCCTTTGGCTCATGCATCTTCTCAACAACCTCAAAGTTTCAATTCCACAGCAGCCCCTCCTCCTATGTGACAACAAGAGCGCCATCTTCTTGAGCTCCAATCCAGTTTCTCACAAACGGCCAAGCATGTTGAACTTGACTACCACTTTCTTCATGAACTTGTTCTAGCTGGCAAGCTTCGTACTCGGTATGTGCCTTCTCATTTGCAAGTCGCCGACATCTTTACCAAAAGTGTGTCCAAAGCTCTATTTGAACTCTTTCGATCCAAGCTTCAGGTACGCTCAGCTTGAGGGAGGGTGTCGTGGATCATGCTAAGGATCTTCAGCCTTAATTCAAGACTTTCCATTTGCATTCTCATTTGACCCATGATTGTAGATTCCACTTTGTTTGCTTGATTCTTTCCATTCAATTATATCATTTCCATTCCATTATAATCATACCATATACAATTATGTAAATATAGATGTGTGTGTGTGTGTGAAATCAACTCACCACTAGAATGTGTGGTGGTTTTCCAAACACTTCCATCTGAGAAAGTGATTTAGGCAATTAGAATTCCTCCCTTTCAAAATTTCTATCAATGCTTCTGTGCATGGAACCCCTGAATTACCCTCTTGGCTTCTTGTAGTTTACTCACACTTATCAAAAGCTTCGGCGTTTTTACATTTTGACAAGTTTATGTTGCATTTTCTTTTAGTCTTAATCGGCATCTGGACCTTCTTGTTTTCTCTACCATATAGATTCTCCTAATACCTTGTTCTCTATTGTTAGAGTAACAAGCTGTCTCATTCTACATCATGTTACTATTCCACTTATATTTCATTTTTCTCCCATGAAAAACATATCTAAAATATTAAATCTTTGCCAATAAGGATGAGCAGATGATGTAAATACTGAATATCAACAGTGCAACTAACAACACTACAACCATATTCACATACTGCCTGCAGTGAAAAAACACTGGCTAAAAAGATCATTGATTGCTAGTGCTGATACTAATATTAACTATATTACACAAAACACAATATAAAAACCACGCATAGCTCAAAATTAGATTAGAAACCTTGCCAAGTTAAGCAATATGCCTGATTGTAGATAACATATTGGTAGAATGGTATAATACCTTTATTGACAACTGGGAGAAGTGTCCTAGATCAGCAAACATTGCTTCTGAACCTGCAAAGAATTAAACCACGAGTTAGATAATCTTGCAAAAGACAGAAAGAGGAGATTGTTCGTGTTAGTAAATGATCTGAAATCCACAATAAGAAATGCTTATACTTGCCTGTTATACACAACAGGATCCCGCCCAAGGACATCCAACCTCCTCTTTGTGTTTTCTTTAGAAATTTGTACATATAGTACGGAGATAAAGCTTGATAGACATGAGGGTTCCAGTGAAATATATTATATAGGCCAATCGAACTGATGCATAAAAGCCACGTTATGACCACAGGTGCGAACAAGAATCCAATCCTGTGGGTACCATAATGTTGCAGGGCAAACAAGGCTATCAGTATGATACAAGCAACTGGGACTTCTACATCTGCAAGATTATTGCATTTTAGGAGGTGGTAGTACATTTCACTTAACTTTACACTATAAGCACAAATGAAATGACAATAAAAAGTTGGAGAGAAAAAGTAAACTTTAGCCAACAAAGTTCAAAGAGCTAAGCTAGTAATTCATATAGTTCAACCTGTTAGATCAGTGTCAATGTCTCACCGGCATTTCCATAATGTCGATTAAATCAATTTACATCAAGAAGCTTCATTTAATATTACGTATGGCCTTAGACAAAATCAAAACTTTCCTTAGAAGTGGTATCTCTTGTTCAACTAAGAAGTACGACATTAATCATGACAGTTGCAAAAAATTAAACCACGTTAACTGGATTTAATATTGGGGTCTCTATACTAGAAAAGCCTAAATCAAGTGCTGAAGGCAAGACAACTGGCATCCCGGTGGACCTAGTATTGGAGGATAATCACAATATTTGCTTCTAATATCAATTCAACTAGAATTCTATTATTGGTAATTGTTATTAGCAGTGGAATAGTGGGAGAAAACCAACAGATGAAGTCAATATGCAATGTAATATAGTGCATTTGAACTCTCTTTAGGTAATAATCTACGGTGATTATTCACACTATCTGAGTTGTTCCTGAAAAAAAAATACGAGATTTTCTTTCATTATTTGATTGGCTTGTCGTATTAGACTATTTACAGCAGATAAGCTGAAGAAATAGGAGTCAGCTGGTGAACGATGCAGGATGTGTTGTGTCAAGCAGGAGGATGTTCACGTGCTGCCTTTTCTTCTCGTGTGCATATATTCCCACTGCCTTTTAGCATAAGGTGAAATACTAACTACCACCTCTGCTCGAGTTAGATTTGCAGTGTATGACTTTGACATAGTAATAAAGCGGTCTCTGAAACAATGAAAGACGATAATAGCATTTCGTCACATAATTAATCAAAGCTTTTGGAGAATCCATTTTTTGATCCTTTTGGCTCCAATAAGCATTAAATAATAAAGATAAAATGTTCTCACGAAGGTCCGCGATATCCAACAGTACTGAAGGAATTACAACATACTTTTGATATTCCACAGAATCCATGATTGCATCCTTCAAATGAAATAGCAAAACAAGCCACAAACATTTTTCCACGGATGGACGCAAGTTGTCTAGTCATGTACTTGAAAGTCACTACATGTTAGAACAACCAAATGGGAAAAAACTTAAAATCTTACATTTGTGATGCTCTCTTGACATAGCAAGTTCGACACCAGAAACCGCTGAAAAAACTGCACAAAAAGCCACAAAGATGAATCAAACTCAAGTCAAATAATTATCCAAAATTGGTAAAAATCCACAAGAAATAATTTCCATACCCGAAAGCGCAGGAGTCAATATACCATCACCAATCACCATACAAGCACCAATCAGAGACAACAAAAGCAAAAATCTTTGCAACACTCTATGCTTTTCCAAAGTAGATTTTAACCTTGCCCCAAAAGTTGATGGTGCAGGACTAATAATATCCTTCTTATAAGTCGACAAATCCTCGTCCGCCAACTGGCAACTAGGCAATGAATTCACTCTAGCATGCCTGCATAAAAGTGAATACAGTGCAAATGTTCCTCCTTCACCATTATCATCAGCCTTAAGCACAATGAACACATACTTCAAAAGAGGAATTAAAGTTAATGTCCAAAACACAAAAGAAAGAACCCCGAAGATTTCTTCATTTGTCTCTGAATGTTCAATATCTTCAGCAAAAGTACTTTTGTACACATACAATGGTGATATACTCAAATCCCCATATACAACACCCAAACTCTGATATGCCAATGTCAATACAGTTCTCCAAGATTCTTTCTGCAAATCCCAGTAGAAAAATCAACTCAAAAACACAAAAATTAAACTTATTAATCAAGAAAAACACACTATTAACTCACCTTAACAAGATTCAGATAGTTCCCAGTTTCAAGATCCATTGTAAATTCTCTCAGCACCCCAAAAAACCCATTTCCACTGCAAATTCAAGAATTTCAACTATGACCTTGTAAACCACCCACGCCGGTTAACAACTTTCAAGAAAACATATAAATATTGACACAAAAACAAAAGAAATTAAGAAAAATGATTGTTTATTGGGACATTACCTAAACTATACATTCCGTAGTTCAACAACATTAAACTGTTGTGTGGAACCTCGAATCAGAGCATTAAGACTATTAAACACTACATAATATTTTGCTTCTGACGGTGAAAAGATAGTTTTTTATTTTATTTTTGTTTTGAGGAAAGTGAGATATGGGTGTTTGGGGTCTGCTCTTGAAAGTTAGTTTATTTCTTGGGTGATTTAACAGATTATTCCAATTGGCTTCTGAAGAGAGAGAGAGAGTGATTGAACGTGGAAACGTGTGCTCTGATAGAGAGAGAGAACTGTAAACGTGTGCTCTGATATTAAAGGGACAATTAGGTGATTAATGGATTTGGATCTCTCTTATACATTATAATAAGAATAGTACTTTGATTTTGATTTTATGAAGTTGAGTTATAATTTTGAAGGTCCTTTTAATTTAGTAAAATTGAATGTATTTAAAGAAGAGAGTTATAAAGTATTAAATACGTTGAGTTGACTTAATGTGTATATTTACTTCAAGGAAAATTGAAAGTTATTGAACTCACCTAATGTATATGACTACAATGAATAAAGTCGGAAGTTATTAAAAAGTTCACTATCCCCCTCGAATAAAGTCAAAAGTCATTATGAGATCATTGACCCAAAAATGTGATTGTAAAAATGAAAATAAATTGTGCATAAAAATCAGTGGTAACTAATATGTCAAACAACGCTCTCAGAGCTTCATTCCTAACAATTGAGACATTCTTGTACCATCAATAATAAATAACTAATACTAAGAGTCTGTTTGGTATGTATTAAAATCATATTTTAATCTAATTCAAAGTCAAACAAATGAATAAAGTCAGAAGTTATTAAAAAGTTCATTATCCCCCCTCGAATAAAGTCAAAAGTCATTATGAGTTCATTGACCAAAAATGTGATTGTAAAAATGAAAATAAATTGTGCATAAAAATCAATGGTAACTAATATGTCAAACAACGCTCTCAGAGCTTCATTCCTGACAATTGAGACATTCTTGTACCATCAATAATAAATAACTAATGCTAAGAGCCTGTTTGGTATGTATTAAAATCAGATTTTAATCTAATTCAAAGTCAAACAATCAATATTAACCACATCTTTTATAGCCCCCACAACTTTTCAAACACACATTTCAAAAAAATTCTATCACAAAATCTAATTTTAATCCTCACCAAACACTCTCTAAAAGTAAATTGAAGTTCAATATTATAATAGCGACAAATTTAGGTTGAGGAGTCTATTAAAAGAAGACGATTCGTAAATAATGTTCTCATTGTATTAGGTATGAAGAAAAACTAACTAATGCGGCCTGGTGAAGGTGTACCAACCAATAATTAAATTAGTATTATTTGGGCCATTTCTCTAAAAAAAATAAATTAATTACGATAATAATAATAATAATAATTAGAGAGTCGTGCACATATTTATCATCGTGGTCCTAAGTAATCTTCTAGATTTAGTAGCCTGAGGTTCAACAAATTTGAATACTTTTATAAGAACAAAATCTCTCAATTAATGAACTTACAATTTTATAGCACAATTATTGATGTAAACAATAATTAATTAATAATTATTTTTTGAAGGGTTGATGAAAGTTTCACGTCACACACCATGCTTTAATATATATCTAAATAAAGTTGTGAGGAGGCATGGTTTGACTTGAACACCAACTTATACAAATCTTTCAAAAGGATGAGTTTCCAAATCTACTTTCTACCAATACAAAGAAATTTGAATAGTATAAAAATTGTTCGAAAAATCGTAACACGTGTTTGTTGTAGTATCAATTCAGATTGATGCTCTTTATAAATGCAATGTCATACCGTAGTTCCTCGATATTCATGATCTGCAGAAGTTAGACAAGTTTAGTCAAAAAATTGTGAATATTCACACGGCAAGAACCATGTTAAAGAATTGTAACAATTTTTTGAAGGTATTAGGCTCACCAAGTCATTCTCGATTAAAATGGATTTAGTGATAAATTACACTATTTAAAAGATTAAGAAAAAAAAATATCATTTATAGACAAGATATAATTTTAATTCTTTTTTTCCCCTTTCTTCTCTTATTTTCTTAAGATGTCACCTATGACGATTATTACAATAGTCGACTATAAATAACATTATTCTTTTATAATTCTTTTCCCCCCCTTTCTTCTCTTATTTTCTTAAGATTGTTGAGAGTAAATGGACAATGAAAGCATCCAATATCATTATTTAACATTAATTAATGGTCCCATTATATCGAAAACAAATCAAATGCAATCAGATAACAAACAAAAATAAGATGATTGCCACTGGGAAATGAGTACCACTTTATTTTATTTATTTGTTTGATATGTAGTTCTTTAGGTACATTAATAATTTCATGATTGGACAATTGATTAACCAAGTCATGTCAATTTACATCCTAAATACAAAATTGATTGGGACATAGTTGATCTTTAGACTTTGCCTCCATTTCAATCAAGTAATTCATTTTTTATGTTTATCACATCAACAATCTTGTTGGGTTATGATTTTTACGATTAGCTTAATTTACGGTGTTGAAATTGAAAGTTACCGTTACACCTAAAGTTATATTTATGTGATAAAATGAAGTGTAGCGACTTAGATAAAGTTCGCTATAAATTCAATGAGTAAGTGAAATTTACGGTTTGGTTCCTTCAATATCCATTAAGAAAAGTAAAGAATAACTAAATAATTACTTATTATTTGCAAAAGCCACGAGGGAAGGAGCAACCAAGTTTTAGACGAGATTAATTGTTGGATAAACTAGAGGGGAATCCAAACGATTGGGAGACTACAGGCACTAAATTGTTTTTGATCTAATAATTAATTTTAGGGAAATTATCACAAAAGGTCCCGAGCATATGACTCGTGTGTAAATGGTCCCCAGCCTTCTTTTCTTGGCGATGACCCTATCAGCCTATAGACTTTGTGTTGAAAGGGCCATTCAGATGGTTTCAATCCATTATTGCCATTAAAAGTACATCTATTTTATTTTGAATAATTCTAGATGTACATAATGATCTACCTAATGTTTGACATAATGGCCACATTTCTTTTCTTTTTGTGATATTTTTTATTTAAAATTTATTATCATGTTATTTTTTTGGATACTCTCATGTCATCTGTCTCAAGTTCTCAAAATTCGATTTAGATTACCCCGATATTAAAAAAGGTATCGATACAATATTATATATTCGAGGGAAAAAAAATTAACGAAACAAGACAGAACAAATGGAGAAAAGAGGAATCCCATATTATAATTAAATGATGTTATTTGATTACCAACAATTTGGTTCTATTGATAGCGATGAATTATGTGACAAATGTTAAAAATTTGTCACAAACAAATGATACCAATTATAAGAAATATGGGAATTAACAAATTTGCAAAAATAGGTATCTAAATGGGTAAAGGGTTATGTGTTTTTTTTTGTTTTTTTTTACCAAAATCTATATACTTTTGAAGGGTAATTATATTCACGCAACATTTTTTAATTTTTGCACCACATTTTAATTACATTTAAGGTTCTTAATTTTTGTCCATTATATCACTTTGTACCTATCGATTTTTTGCCATTCTTATCTTTAAACTTTTCATTAGTTAACATATTTTGTATTTGATAACAGTTTTATGTCCAAAAATCCATTGAATTGACATAAAATAACCTATTTTCCCATCATAATTTTAAAGAATAAATAAAAAGTGTGAAAAAAATATTTTTCACACATTTTAAATTATGAAATATTTTGATATACATCATTATTAAGGACGAAACATATTAATTAATGAAATGTTGAAAATAAAAATAATTGTTATAATAAGCAAAAATTAAAAAATGTAACTGCAATTAAAATGTAGTATGTCAAATAAAAAATTTGCTATCATTATAATCACCTACTTTTAATGGCAATAATGGATGAAAACTGTCGAAAAGGACTTTTTGCACAGATCAGTAAGTTGAGGGGGTCAGCACCAAGATAAGGGCCATACGCTATTATGTACCATTTGTACAAATTTTCCTTATCTTATAAAGATTGGAGAGCGGGGACCTCTAGCCTAGCATTATACCTAGAAAAATCACAAAAATTGTTTTTTTTTTTTATACGACATGTGACGGTAAAATTCAACTTCACCTAAATAACAAAATGATAATCTATATAAAGTCCCGAGTTATCTAGAGCTCTGGAAGTTCAAAGAAGCAATTTCAAGATTAATGTTTTAAAAAGAGTAAACCACCATGGAAGGATATGTTAAATGTAATGTGTTACGCTATAATTCCGTGAATGAACATTTAATGAGATCATGACAAGTATAACAATATATCTTTATTCTTTATCGGACTTTACAATGATTGTTAACACGTGCTAAAATTTATTTGCCTTCTCATAAATGTTATATAGAAATCACAAATTTAACATATGTCTAGCCTCCATTTTTTCAAAAACTAATTTCACCTACATGTTTTCCCATAAAATAATATTGGGTTAATTTCACAAACGGTCACTGAACATACCTAAAAATTACAAAACGGTCGCTAAAGTTTAAAACTTATAGAAATGGTCACTGAAATCTCATGCGCTTCCACAAACGATCACTGAAGTTTTAATTTGTTTCACAAATGATTATTGAAAGACCGTTATGAATTTATTCAAAACTTAAAGGACCAAAACACGTGAACATATAAACTTGACCACCTCAAGTGCAAATTTCTTGCTATTAAGTGTCACATTTAGATTAAATTATATAGAAAATGTAAAGTAATATTTTAATTCTAGTTCCGCTTATATACGTACAAGATCATAAATTT
>CAIGRQ010260847.1:0-17799 GCA_903798375.1 Fraxinus sp. D2006-0159 | reverse complement strand
AAATAATTCTCTCTCTCTACGCATACATACATTATACATACACAAAGGCTGTTCTTTCTCACTCTATAGACACGTATACATGCATATTGATATCTTTTTGTTTCTCTCTCTATATGGGTTGTTTGAGAGAGGGAAACTGAATACTCTCTGTATAATAGAGAGAGCCCTCTTTCTCTTCTATCTCTCACACACAGACACACACTCTGCAGCAGCTCCCTGGCAATACGATGTGATTGAACATTGCTCTTCACATTTTTCTATAATCCTCACTGGAGTAATTATATTCTTCTTTCTTCTTCACCCATCTCTTTTATCAATGTCTGTAAATCCAAGACTCGATGCTCTCTGCTAGCGGTCTATCAATTTCAATCCAAAACCATTCTACAAAGCCTCTCTCTTTATATATATATATATACAACTTGTCTTTATTGTGGGACTGGAAAAAAGATGGTTTCTTGATGGTTGTTTGTGAGTATAGTTTAAACCAGTTTTAAGTTGGGATTATGGCTAATTATTTGAAAACAATTGGATTTCTGGGATTCCTAGTAGCGTTCTTGAGCTTTGCTTCCGGGGATTCTGATGATGGTTAGTCTGTGTTTATTGGGTTTCTGATCTCTCTCTATTGGTCATCATTCTTGGGTCCTTATAGTTTAATATTTTAGTAATTATATTAACGTTTCGCTTTTTGAGGAAGTTTCTCTTTCATTTTTCTTTATTATAAATCACTTGGCACATTATTATACTAGATAATCATGTCATTGTCTTTTGATTTTTTTTTTTTTTTGTCTTATTGACACTCCTCAACCACTTTGTGTTGAAGTCCTCTCCTCCTTTTTAGCTACATTTGAGCTCGTAAAACTAATCAGATTTTCTTGATTAGTTTTATTTGTCTTGATGAAAAGGGGAAACTTTGCTGGAGATGAAGAAGTCATTCAGAGATGTGGAAAATGTTTTATATGACTGGACAGACTCTCCATCTGCAGACTATTGTGTATGGAGAGGGGTAACCTGCGATAATGTCACCTTCAATGTAGTTGCACTGTAAGACACTTCCTTTAGTCTATTAACCTTCCGTTTCTATCATCTCTGGTGGTCACAATTGATTATTCTGCAATTCTGATATTTTGTGAATGGTGGATTGTGTTCAAATTTCTATAGTAATCTCTCGGGCTTGAATCTTGATGGTGAAATCTCACCTGCAATTGGACAGCTCAAGGGCCTTCTCTCTATGTAAATTTACTGCTATCTATGAATCTTTCTGTTTGTCTTATTCGTAAGTTTTCAACTATTATGAGTTCTGAGTGCCGATGACATTGCTGTGTATGTTGTATAATAGTGATTTGAGGGGAAATAGGCTCTCAGGCCAGATACCTGATGAAATTGGCGATTGCTCTTCTTTGAGAAGCTTGTAAGTTTATGTTTTTTGGTCGACTAATGTAGATTTACATTTGTTGAGGCCTAATTATAGTGACCGTTATTATTTTGGAGATGATTTTAATTCTATTGTTATCAGGGATTTATCGTTCAATCTTCTGCATGGAGACATTCCATTCTCCTTTTCAAAGTTAAAGGAGCTAGAGAGCTTGTGAGTTTTTGCTTCCTGAGTGCTACTAATAGTCATTTTTTAAATTAGCATGTTCTTTTCTTTACATGCTCATTTTCTATAGCAATCGGGTTTTCTCTGTTCAAGTTGGTAGGACTAATTCATCAAGTTGTTTTCATCAGGATTTTGAAAAATAACCAGTTAATCGGTCCGATTCCTTCGACACTGTCTCAGATTCCAAACTTGAAAATACTGTAAGTTCTGTTACAGTCTTTTCATCCACATCTCTGGTTTGTGATCACGAGGTCATAAAATTGTGAATTTATTCAAATTATTGTTATAGGGACCTGGCTCAGAACAAGTTGAGTGGGGAAATACCTAGACTTATTTATTGGAACGAAGTTCTTCAGTATCTGTGAGTATGATAATTTATGAAATTTCGATCCATATTCATCCTTTAGTAGATCATTCTTGTAAAGCACATAAATTTTTTTCCTCTGTACATAGGGGGTTGCGAGGAAATAACTTAGTCGGTACTCTTTCCCCTGACATGTGTCAACTGACAGGGTTATGGTACTTGTAAGTTTCGATCAATATGCTCTTATCACAGTTGCCTTAAATTAGGCTCTTTTACTGATGGTTGTAATTTATTACATGCAGTGATGTTAGAAACAATAGCTTGACGGGTTCAATTCCTGATAGCATTGGCAACTGCACTGGCTTCCAGGTTTTGTATGTACCTTGCCTTTACTAAGCAAGTGTTGAACTCTATGGGCAGTTTTTGTACACTATATTGGAAAAGATGAGATAGTATTTCGACATTCTTTTTCTTTCTTTATGTTGTTCAATGCTGACATTGCCAAACAAAGTCAATAGTGCTCAGCATGGTTTAGTGAAATCCTTAATTTTCAATGTCAGGGATTTGTCATACAACAACTTTACGGGGGTGATTCCATTCAACATTGGATTTCTCCAAGTGGCTACCTTGTAAGCCTCTTCTAACTTTCTTCTTTGGAGAGTTGTTTGGCACTCTGTATGATAAATTAATTAACTTCTGCATATTGGTGCATTAGATCATTGCAAGGTAACCGGTTTTCGGGGCAAATTCCTTCTGTAATTGGATTGATGCAGGCACTTGCAGTTCTGTAAGTGCTTTCTAGTTCCCATTTATCACCTTATGACTTATTGACAATTTGCTTCTGTCATTTAATTAATTCTCTCTATTAATGAAAATATCACTGAACTCTTACTTTCCAGGGATCTTAGTTGCAACATGTTGAGTGGAACAATCCCTTCAATTCTCGGAAATTTAACTTACACTGAGAAATTGTTAGTATTGTTACTCTTCTTTTGAACTCTTATTTTCTTACTCAATGAAGCGCAAACTTGTATTAACAGTCACGAAAGTTTCTTGTATGTGATCATGTGGATGGAGTACTGGATATTTCATGTGGAGTGCAATAACTTGAACTTCTGCTTCTTGCTTTTCTTTCATAATATTGGTTCTAAATCTGAATAAATATGAATCATATATTGTGTCACCTACTGAATACATAATAACCATTGCATTGAATTGCTTTTGAACTATAAAAAAGTCAAGTTATACTGACATAATTAATAATATCCCATTATTTATTGCTAAATATCTTTTCTTGGTCTTACTACTGGAAACATATTAATTTGTAGGTATCTACATGGCAACAAGTTAACTGGTTCAATTCCTCCAGAGCTTGGCAACATGACAAAGCTCCACTATTTGTATGTTACTTTTAGTCTTCTTTTCAATTCATTTCTGCATAAACCTGCACAATAATGTTCTGAATGGACATTCATCTGAGACATCTGTAGGCTGTGATAGTGAGCACTTGACCGAAGTAATGTATGGGCTTTCTGTTTTTCTGCATCATGAATTTTGATATTTTGTTATCGTACTGAAGTTCTTTCGTTCTTTCTTAACAGGGAACTGAATGATAACCTGCTGACTGGGAATATTCCACCAGAACTTGGGAAGCTCACAGATTTATTTGACTTGTATGTCATGTTTCTTATGAATGTTTTCATTATATTATATTAGTCTATATAGATCACAAAATTTAAGTTGTTTGTGTTGCTTTGTCGCAGAAATGTTGCCCACAACCACTTAGATGGGCCTATACCAGATAATCTTAGCTCTTGTACAAATTTGAATAGCCTGTAAGCATCTGATGAAGTCTAGTTTTTCTTTTCATTCTTCAATTTTATTCATTCTTGATTATTTACTGAATGGTTTGATGACAGTAACGTACATGGCAACAAATTGGATGGAACTATTCCCCTGGCGTTTCAGAAGCTGGAAAGCATGACTTATCTGTGAGTTCCTCACCAATGTCTTTTCTGTTCTGAAATATTTCGTTCTCCAGTATTCTTCGGCGTGTATCTGGAGATAGATGTGCTCTGAGTATGAGTTTCGTATTTCTTGACGTTGTATAGGAATCTATCCTCCAATGAGATTAAGGGCCCCATTCCAATTGAGCTATCACGAATTGGAAATTTGGACACTTTGTGAGTGCCTGTTTACCAGCTATCTATCAACTTGTCCCATGTTTAATTTCTCTTGAAACGAATGCCTAATTTTAATTACGACTAAGCAATACTTTTCTCCCCTCTTTGGGTGGAATAGAGATCTCTCAAACAATAGAATCAGTGGTTACATGCCTTCCTCACTTGGTGACTTGGAACATCTCCTGAAACTGTGAGTTCTTCATGACCTGATTTTAGTTTATTTCGTACATTTTCATCTAAATTTCTCTTGACAGGAATTTGAGCAAGAATGATTTGACTGGAATCATACCTGCTGAGTTTAGTAATCTAAGAAGTGTTATGGAGATGTGAGTAACATGCTACATAACTAAGAAATTTTAACTATTTTCTTTGATCAATCTGAGATCATGTGAATCACATTTTTTTGTTTGTAGTGATCTTTCAAACAACCATCTCTCGGGCCCGATTCCTCAGGAACTTGGTCAGCTTCAGAATCTTTTCTTGCTGTAAGTTATCAGCCTCCAAATGATATTTACAGTTATATGTCAAACAAAATACCTCTTTATTGTCCTCAGTTTTTAATGAGTGATTTATTCAACTAATAAGTTATTTTAATCTTTCTTGAGAAACACAGTTATCTGGAGAACAATACTATATCTGGTGATGTAATGTCTCTGGCCAATTGTATCAGTCTCACGATTCTGTAAGTTCACCAGCACCAGCAAGTATTTTACAACTTTTGATGCACGAAAGCATTATTTATTTTCTTGCATGTAACTGTCTTTGCAGGAATGTGTCGTATAACAACCTTGATGGGAATATTCCAACAGGCAATAACTTTTCAAGATTTTTACCTGACAGGTGACGATTTCATTTTCCAACAACTGTTTTGACTTTAAAATTTCTAATGCGCTACAAGGTTTCTTTACTGGTTTTATTTGGCTTATCGTTCTTGGTTCTTTTTAATTTTCCTTTTTTATTTTCAGCTTCTTGGGCAATCCTGGTCTCTGTGGATACTGGCTTAGCACTTCTTGCCATCCATCTCACCCAACCGAACGAGGTGAGAAATACCATCGAATCTGAATCGGGATTGATATTAGCACCAGTTACTGTATTTGAGTGCCTGGAAACTGTGCTAATCTTTTACATTAATATTTTGTTCATTTGCACTTGCAGTTGCAATTTCAAAAGCAGCTATACTGGGAATTGCATTGGGTGCCTTGGTCATTCTTCTTATGATCTTAGTAGCGGCTTGCCGACCACACAATACAAAACCTTTTATGGATGGACCACTTGACAAACCAGGTGCATTAACTTCTCGTGCCAATACTTTTCATGTCTAATTAGTAATTGTTAATTTTCAATGTGTTGCCTAATTAAATGGCTAGTATATGTTTACTAACTGATGGCTTCTTCATCTGACAGTTAATTACTCGTCCCCAAAGCTTGTGATCCTTCACATGAATATGGCCCTTCATGTATATGAAGACATTATGAGAATGACAGAGAACTTGAGTGAAAAGTATATAATTGGTTATGGGGCATCAAGCACTGTGTACAAATGTGTTCTCAAAAACTGCAAGCCTGTGGCTATTAAGAAACTCTATTCTCACTACCCACATTGCCTAAAGGAATTTGAGACAGAGCTCGAGACAGTTGGGAGCATTAAGCATCGGAACCTAGTTGGTCTCCAAGGATATTCTCTTTCTCCATATGGAAATCTTCTGTTTTATGATTACATGGAAAATGGAAGCCTATGGGATCTCCTTCATGGTGGGTAATCCATCTTCTGTTGTTTTGCATAGTATTTTTTTGCACTTCTGTCTGAATTACTTGCTGAAATGCTTTGAATTTTAGGGCCTACCAAGAAGAAAAAGCTTGATTGGGATACTCGTCTTCATATAGCTCTGGGTGCTGCACAAGGGCTTGCTTATCTTCACCATGATTGTAGCCCTCGCATAATCCACCGAGACGTGAAGTCATCCAACATTTTATTAGACAAGGATTACGAGGCCCATCTAACAGATTTTGGCATTGCCAAAAGCTTGTGTGCATCCAAATCCCATACTTCCACTTACATATTGGGAACAATTGGTTATATTGATCCCGAGTATGCCCGTACCTCTCGTCTAACAGAGAAGTCTGATGTCTACAGCTATGGAATTGTCCTACTCGAGTTGCTTACTGGAAGAAAAGCGGTGGATAATGAATCCAATCTTCACCATCTGGTCGGTTTTTATTTTCATCCTAATTTTTTTATGGACTTGACTATGCATTGTGATTTTCTTTCTTCATCTTTTATGGGGATTTCATTTTTAATTCCTTGAATGCTATCTTATTCGTTGCAGATATTGACTAAGGCGTTGAACAATGCAGTCATGGACACAGTTGACCCTGAGATCTCTGAAACATGCAAAGATCTCGGAGAACTCAAGAAGGTTTTTCAGCTAGCTCTTTTATGCACCAGGAGACAACCTTCAGAGAGGCCAACAATGCATGAAGTGGCTCGAGTTCTTGGGACCATGGTGCCACCATCCAACAATCCAAAAACTCTAACCCCATCACCACCCGGTGCGCTCCCACCCACCAAGGGTCCGTGCTACATGGATGAGTATGCAAATCTCAAAACTCCTCACTTGGTTCATTGTTCATCCATGAGCACCTCGGATGCTCAACTTTTCCTGAAGTTCGGAGAAGTTATATCCCAGAACAGCTGTTGAACTTGTCTTCAGGCAGAATGAGAAAAAAATTAGAAAGGAATCTCTTAGGTTGCTGAAAGAATCTAGGTCAAAAAATATTGTATAAAGATGTATTACCAATTAATTAAGCTCTGAAAAATGGACTCTCTTTGCCATCAAGAAGTAATAGTATTGACATTGAGTACTGTATGAAATATGGTTGAGGACCACTGTCCCTGAATATAGGCTGTAACTGCCTTTATGATGCTTTACCATATATGCTATTACATAAATTTTCCCTTGCTGTTTAATTTTTGCCCTATTGTTGCAACAACCAGAAAATTTATTGTTGGGTATCAGTAACAGCAAAAGATGGGGACTGTTGCAGCGTAGCAATTACCTCAATAAATAGCCATAAATTGCAGCCCTGCAAGAGATGGAATCATCTGTTAATTGACTTTCTCAATTTTGCCAAATGGCTTGGGCCGCGGGGGCCCTGGCACTCCAGCAAAATCGATACTTTTTGAGATCATCAACATTTGAAAAATGTTCAACTCTAACAATATTTAGAAAGGTAGGGGTTCAACCTTTTTTTAGAAAGGGTGAATAGGTATTTTATGTACAATTAAAATTATTAATTAGTGACAATAAATCATCAATTAATTATCTCTAAATGTTTAATAATACAAGTTATTTTTACCTATATTTAAATATCGCATATCATACAATTAATAAATAAAGCACTAAAGAGCAACAATATGATCACGGAGAAATCCAACTGGGAAAAACTCCGGACACTTTATCAGTTAATCCACTATAAATGATTTGTACCTTACAGACTACCAGACTAGATGACGACACATACTATCTGATTTCTTGACTGCAATTTCGACAGCTCTCTTGAATTCTGTGCTCCTCTGTACCAATTCCAGTTGCTGTCCAAAGCTCTCATTGATTCTACTCTCCTGCAACAATTCCTAACTTTGTGGAATCGTCTATCTTATGTGGATCAAGAAGAACAACTCGTTCTTCACCGACTGGAACTCCAGTCACCTTCATTTGATCTTCAGCAACTCTGACAGATGTTGAGGAAGTAACGGTATAGTATTTGGATTGGAATATGATGTTTTTTCTTCTCACTACCAAGAACTCAATATCAAAGAATTATGAAGGTTGAAAGTTTCAAATAGGGAGGGAATATGAAAGCATAATGTTTGCTTAATGTTCAACCTTGAAAGAATATGTTTTGTAATTATTTGGTATTTATAGGTAAGGTATAAAATTGATGGGCCGTAAAAAACTTTGAAATCGCGAAATAAAAATTTACTTTATAACATTGTCGCTTGAACGAAGGCTCAGTGAGGGTCGAACGACGTGCCTTCGCTTTGACGACGGTCCAGCGACGATGTTTCTGCTTTTGTAGCTTGAGCCAACCCTTGGCGACAATCTAGTGAAAATCTGTGCCGTTTTCCTCCTTTTTGCCATTCTCGATCCCTAGACCTAATAACCATATTTTCAACTATTTGCACATTACTCATTGACTTTATAACCAAAGTACAATTAGTCATTTTGTTTATAGAATTGTCAATTACAAAACATCTAAAACCTAACAAACCTCCACTTGACATTCTTTGACAAAATTACTAAGTTAAGACAGTAATAAAAAATACATTACAGACTCAAAACCTATGACAAACTAACTGACTTGAACAATTCTGCAGTTTAATCAACACATGTTTCCTAAAACAAATAACTCAACATCCAGTGTAAAATGTGTGGAAAACAATACAATAAAACAGGTCACACAGTTTATATAACTTAGACAAATTATGAATCACTTATACTTATTCAGTTTTAATACGCATGCTAAATCAAGAAATAGTAACAATGCCACCCAACATACCACGAAAACACATTGATACTACTAAAACATCAAACTTAATTTAACAGAACAGAACAGAACTGAAATTAAATAATAAAATGCATTTGAGTCAAATAAAAGTCATGCATATGATCTGCAATACAGATGCAATGCACATGCTCCCCCGTACTGTAAATTTACAATGGTTTTATGCAGTAGGCAAATGTATCTATGTCTCTTCCCCAGCAACCCCTCAGACATAAAATGCAGAACTCAATTTCATTTTTATATATATCAACAATTTAATTACATCCAGATTTTCGATAAATAGATACATCATGAAGCATAAAAAAAATAATCTAAATAATTACTATCTACTTTCCCCCTATCAACAAAAATACATAAGAACTGCCAAAAGTATCTACTACTCATTTTTGTCACACAATGACAAGGGGTAAGTCTAGAACTGGAAGCACCGGTAGCATCATCAGAGTCTGTCCTCTCCTCAGAAGCAGCGTCATCCCAGTGGCGATGAACCCATCGAAGACCACGCTGAATGTATTCGACAGTACCCTGAAGCATGGCGAACTTAGTAGTGTGTCGATCAATTGTAGCACGAAGCTGTGTAATCACTGCCATCATACGAGTTTGCTGCTCGATAAACACTGTCATCTGACCCAAAAAGAACAACGAAAGGGTCCATAGGAGCAGGAGCAGAAGCAGAAGGTACAGACTCAGGAGGAGGAGGAGCCAAAGTAGAAGAAGATGGGATATCGGAGGGATCAAAGGAAATGAGGTCATCAATAGGATCAGCCGACAAAGTCGGGGTTAGTTGGCTGTGCTTGCTCAGAAGAAGTACGAGTCCTACTTTAGGCAATGGTAGTATGGCCAATTGGTCGAGAAAACTGTCTCGGACCCCCCTTGGGAAAACGACTCCTAAGGCTGTCACTAAGCAGTATATCAAACACTCATAGGGCAGCCCAACCCTCGTCCCCGTAGTACGAAAGGCCCTCAAAATTCGTTGACATATGAAGGAAGGCAAATCAATGGCATCGCCTGCAGAAGGGCATAAAAGAAAATGAGTCTTCTCCATCGGTAATGAAGAAGTGTGGGAGACATGCCATAGATTCGTACATACAATGCGCAATAGAATCTGGAGCACGGTCAGAAGAGAACCAGTGCGAATCGCACCTGGACCTCCCTCTAACAGTGTGTTAAACACCGTCGAATGTACTAATGAGTCTATTGTAAGTGAATCATGAGTAAGATAGGGAAATAGGGGGTGGACGACCTGAGGAATATAAATAAGAGTCGAGATAACGCTCGGAGTATTCTTAACTGTCCTACCCCGAAGAAAAACCCCAAAAGTCGAACCACTAAAATCATGGATGTTAGCGTAGAACCCCTGAACTAATAGATTCGACGGGGGTACTAACTCAACTAATAAATGCTTCCAACCCCGAGAAGTGAAAATAGAGGCGAGGTCAGGGGATAGGTCAAACATAATGATCTTGCGCTAAAAAAGAACGGGACGCAAAAAAAAAACTGTGACCCAAGGATGCCTTGGGCGACAGCGAAGATAAACCTAGACCTACAATATGAAGTAGAGGTACTAGGAGTGGAAGGGGTCGTGCGTGCTCTCTTAGGCGGCATCTGAAAGAAATGAATCACAACATTAAAACATCGATACAAAATGAACTAATGCATGATATGCATGAATTCACACAAAACGAGATAAATATGATAACATGCAACGTGTCCTAACATGAATGCATGATGACATGCAGTGATGCCTAAACGTAAGTGACGTGAAGACATGGCGCGTGTCGTGATGTTTAGTCGAAGTGACGTCATGACGTGGTGACGTGACGTCACCGTGCCATATCAACATGAACACACGATTCCAACACATGCCAACCTAAACATGCAACAATGCACAAACTCGAATCCAAAACACGACAATCCACCACAAGGAAACCCAACATAATCAAACATGGGTATAAAACTATAAATGCACCGAACTCAAACCCCACAATCAACATGCAATCCAAACACACCCAAACCATCCATCACATTCTCCTTAAGTCACAATCAATTCCATAGTAAACCAATCAACTTCAACGAACAACAATGCTAAAATCATGTTAAAATGGTCCACATTTTGAATTTTATTGAAGAAACATGCGAAAAAGAATGATATTCTATTGAGATAAGTAACATATGAAATGAAAAACCATGAAACCCAAGCAAAAGAGACCAAAAGAAAAAAAAAAATAAAAAAATCAAAGGAAATCGCAAAAATTTGAAAACAAACCAAGTTTTATAAGTTTACCTATGAAACTCGTTGGTTTGATGATATAGCTATGCAATGAAGTGATATGTGTTGATTAAAATGTTTGCAGGTCTAAGATTTTGAGTGAGTAATGAATTTTGGAGAGAAATCAAGTGGAAAATGGGATGAAATGCGTGAAAAACCCTGAGAAATGAATGACGGTCTGTCGCTCGAGCGAGGGTCGAGCGAAAAGTGAGCGAGACAGCTTCTGCTGCTGTCGCTCGAGTGTGTTCTAGCGATAAGCTGACGACACTTCAATTGACATAAATAGCACCAAAAATTTAAAAATTAAGAAAATAATATTTTTTTATTACTATATTTTTTTTTCAACAATGCAACAAAGCAGTGAGACTATCACAAGCTAAGATCATCAAAGTATAGGTCAATTCACGTTCGAGGTCATCCTATTAACATGTGACTGCCACCAAAAATATCATACACACGGTCCAAACTCCCTCACAAGATCATAGTATGTGTAGTGCAGAAGATTACATGACAACACATATACGCAATACTCCACATTAAACCGAACAAAGCAATGAAAATAATAGTGTAAAACAGATAAATGCTTACTGGTCACACATGCCACGTTTAAAATCATCATGATGTGTCGTTTGCCAAAAACAATATTTTTGTATTTTTCCCATTTTCAATTTTTGTTTTGTTTTTTTTAAACCAATACTTAATAAAAATAAATGCAAAAAATAGAAACAATAGAAAATAACAAAAAAATGCACGATCATTTTCACGACCTTCCAGGTCACTCTTCTTAACCCAGAGTTTCTTAGAAGTAGATGTTAATTGAGTTAATTGAGTCATCATCTCAGTTAAGTGGCTAACTTGATAGCCAATACTTAATACAAATAAATGCAAAAAATAGAAACAATAGAAAATAACATAAAAATAAATGGGATGCATTCACGAATGAATGGACACAATGAGTTGCACATGCATGCACCTAAATACCAAATTACGGTGAAATTTGAGCACGATCATTTTCACGACCTTCCAAGTCACTCTTCTTAACCTAGAGTTTCTTAGAAGTAGAAGTTAATTGAGTTAACTGAGTCATCATCTCAGTTAAGTGGCTAACTTGATTGACAAGAAAGTTAACCTTGCGAGTGAAATCCTGATTCTTACTTCTAGTCACACGGTTATGACACCTAGGTCTAGTGTGTCCCAGTCCACCATAGTGGTGGCAAGTGGGAATGAACCTAGGTTCAAACCTGCTCAGAGGTTGTTGTCGAAGAGTAGGATGATTGACCTTACGCTGTCTGGTAGGTCTCAATCCTATGTCATGTTTACCTTTGGATTTAGGATTAAGCAATCTCACGAGCTTTATTGGTGGCAGGAACAAACATGGTCTTAGATGTACTAGTAGCTACCATCATGGTTATCAACATAACTCATACCATGCCTATTTTCAACAGGTTTGTTCATTCCAAGCAGATTGTTCAACTTCTGCGAGCCTTTCATAAACGATTGAAGTTGAGCATTAGATTTATCAAGATTAGAAGTCAATGATCTAACTTTAATTTTCAAGTTTTCATTGACTAGCTTCAACTCACTCAATTTTTTATTCGAGTCCTGAAGGTCACTTATCAGTTTTTCAAGTTTAAGTTCAAGCTTATTCACCTTTTTGAGAACATCTTTATTGACCTTATTTTTGAAACTCTCCTCAAACAATTCACGATAAGACTCGTGAATGTTGGTCTCATCATCTGACTCCTCACTCTTATCCTCCTTTTTCCCTTCTCAATCTCACGGTCAGATTCGATTGTAGCAATCGAGGTGAAGACCATATATTTTTTTTCATCTTCTCCACCGATGTCTCATTCTGAGAACTGAAATTTGACTCCTCATCACTCATGGTCACGACTAAAACCTTACAACGTTCTTTTACCCAAACTCCTCTTCAGATTAGGACATTTATTCCTAAAGTGACCATACCTCTTGCACTCATGGTATTGGACAGATTGAGATTTTTTCACAGGAGGACGTCGTGGAGGTGTTTTTCTCATGTCTACCTCTCAAGAGTTTACTAGGGATCTCACTATTATGCTCTTGAGGCACCTTATTCAAATCATTCACTCCAACTCTTTTGATGTTTTGTAGGTCGGGTCACCCCACATGAGCGACCCATGATCCATATTTTCCAACATGTCCCACTCGTGCATGATGGGTTTGATCCAAATCACAAGAGACAACGAATGTCGCACGTTAGATCTTTCTCAAGATCTATCTCACAAAATTCATACAACAAATAGATCGTGTGACCAACGAATATATTAGAGCTCACGGTACTATAAACCTGTTAGAGATATATAGTAGCTCTACTTGCATCTCGCTATACCCCAAGCTTATTTCCCAACATTAATTCAAGCATTTACAACCCCTCATTTACTTATGGAACATGTTTGAACCCCACATCTTATTATTGTATTGTATTCAGAATTGAGTCGTATGCCCTAAATGGTTAAACACAATTGTTCGGCCGGTGAATACAAATATAAATGTTGGTCAAAATAGTCTTCCTTTCCTATTTGAATACTTCAACTTTAAATCACCTGCTTTCCTAAACATGTTCCATTAAATCGAATCAATTACTAGCAACATGCTAACGTAACAACACCAAAATAAAATCTCAAGAAACAGTCAAAAGTCATAAGGCTATATATGAGGTTATATAAACCCCAAGGTCTCACATAATGTGGAAGCATGGATCCATTCCCTCATTTATCCAATATTGGTCGTAAAAAGCACATGTGATATGAAACACGTGTTGCGATGTTTTCTCCAATTCTCAGGGCATATGTCATATCCTTTATATAAAAAATAACACCGTACAAATCCTAGTTCAGGTATTCCCTAATACTTTTATTTTTATTCATCCTGACAATCACAAATCGAGAACTCGATTTGGTTACTAAACAAGTTTAATGGATTAGCAAAATTCATTTCGATTACTTGTTGTAATCTCATCTTGATAGATATTAAAGGCTACTAGCTCATGTACACAACATGATCATTATGTCTCATCTCAGCACACTCCAAAATGTTTGAGGTGATTGCACATGTGAGTGAGCCAATCTCAGCATATTTGACATATTTTATATGTGCATACAAAATATTATCTCGTAATCCCAACTACATGATCTCAAAATTGTTCAACTTTAGGCACATAAAACTCAATAAAGAGTTTATGATACACTAAGTATCATATTCTACGTAATTCTAGAGATTCGACGTTACCAACAAATATATCTTTAAAAATCTTTAAAGTATGATTATTACTGACCATCATTTACGTAGATATATTGCAAAGACACTTTCTTTGCTAATGTCTCCCACATAAATATTATTGAGTGTTTGGTTCTATCATGATATTTGAGATCCTCAACACATGAGATAATTGCATAACTATTATGGATCTCATATTCACAACTAGTATTATTAGATACCCAATATATCTATACCAAACAATTTCTTCAACTGTCAAGTTATATACAACAAGATATACTTCTTCCTACTCTATATAATAAGATTGAATAAGTCTAATAACTATGTATGCTCGACTAACTCTCATCTTTAGTCAATATTTGTGTATCTATTCTAACCATAAGTAGTTCCTTCGACAAAAAATAGAATAACTGACAGCAGCATTCTTCAAGTATCACAATATCCTTTCTAAGGATAACATCAATACCTATTGACTAGATCCATGTCATGACAAATATTAAGGCAAGTATACAACATAGCATACTTCTAATTCTCAATCGCACTAGATACGATTCTCTGGATATTTCTTTGTGCACTTATGGAGTCCTTGAACATATATGAAGACTCATATGGTCACCTTTCGACATAGAAGCATCAACATGGTAACAATTTCACAGTTAAAAATATTCTAGAATCTTTTTGGTATACAACTCTTTTGACGGAGAAACAAGACTAGAATAATTTTTTAACACAAAATATACAATTTGCTAAACCCATGTCCTTCGTCTCAAAAATTAAGGACATTCATTTCAAAATGGTCTCAATACACTCCTTCTTATGCTTAGCCAATATAGTGTTACCAACATCAAAATTAGAATTACAACCTACCATCAGACTTTTATATAAATACAGTAAACTTCATTTAGATGATGAAATTTTGTCCGAGATTTAAACCCTATTTAAACTCAAGCACCAGTGTCAAGATGACTGTATTGATGGCCTAAGAAAAGCTAACCACAGGGGGTAAATTAGTTTTTAAAACTTTTCGAAGAATTAATTTAAACTCTAGGAAGTAAAGACTAAATAGATTAATTCAAATAATAAGCACAAACATAAAAACGATAAGTAAAAGGGAGAGAGGATGCAAACGATATAATTGTAGATATTCGATCCAAAACAATGATTTACGTCCTTCGTTACCAAGCTCTCTGGCATGAGCAAGACGTTTTCATTATGTTGATTGACTTGTGGTGCAATCCAACCTTTTAAAACGCTTCCGGTTAAACCCTATTTAAACTCAAGTACCAGTGTCAAGATGACGGTATTGATGGCCCAAGAATGGCTAACCACGGGGAGTGAATTGGTTTTTAAAACTTTTTGAAGAATTAATTTAAACTCTAGCAAGTAAAGACTAAATAGATTAATTCAAATAATAAGCACAAATATAAAAATCATAAGTAAAAGGGAGAGATGATGCAAACGATATAATTGTGGAGATTCGATACAAAATAATGATTTACATCCTCCGTTATCAAGCTCTCTGGTATGAGCAATGCTTTTTCACTATGTTGATTGATTTAAAGTGCAATCCAACCCTTTAAAATGCTTCCGGTGACTTGCAAATAAAGAGCACCGATCCTTATTCAATGTTGAGCTTTATGGGACCTCAACACAACCTACTATTGAGCTTTCACGGGACCTCAATATGACCCACACGGTAACTTACAACAAGGAGCACCGATCCTTATACAATGTTGACCTTTAAGGGATTTCAACATGACCCACACTTTATCAAAATGATTTTACAATGGAATTTCTCTCTTGATAAATAATACAAACAAGTTAAGTATTAAGAAAGGTTAACACTTCAATGAATAGTAATAAATGATAGTTCAAGTGATAAATGAAAAACTTTGATAAATTTGATAATCAAAACTTAGATTCAATCAATGAAAGCGTTTCAATGAGAAGATGAAAAAGAAATAAATGCAATGTAAGTTCAAAAAACCTTCTTAAAATATATATCTCGTTTAATGAATAACTGTAATAAATTAAGTACTAAGAGATAAATGAGAAATTTTGATGAATATGATATTTTACAAGTTTGATTCAATCAATCGAAGTTTTCAATAAGAAGAAGTAGGAAAGTTTATGCAATGTAAATGTAAAGATCTTCTTCAAAAATATATATCTCTTTTAAGATTAATATAAATAAGATAATCACAAAGAGAAGTAAAAAACTTTGATGAGAGAAATGATTCAAGAAATATGATTCAATAATTAAAGCTTTTGTTATGAAGAAATAAATGAAATGAATGTAAAAATGTAAGTTCCAAGAAGATATTTTACAAATATATTTCACAAGAAAACCCTCTTCTAGTTATTTATGAATGCATAGCGAAGTGGTATTTATAGCAGTCAACCGGACATTCGGTTGACTGACTACCGGACGTCCGCCATTGAACCAATGACTAAACTAGCATTTGTGCATCAGAAATTAGAATAGTTAAAAAAAATGACAGTTGGCTAATCAGACGTTTGCCTAGTCAACCGGACATTCGGTTGACTTTGATTTTTTTTTTTTTTTTTTTTAGATTTAGGCTTTTGAAGGAGTAAATAATATTGTAAAAAATCTTAAAATATCAAGTTGAAAACCTTTGTAAAATAATGCATGTGTTTTTGTAAAATAATCTTTTCGTGCATAAAGCGATTTTTTAGCTTTTATCATTTATTACTAAATTTCAAAGTATGAGTACCTTTATATTTGAACTAAGAAGTCTAGTTTTTAATCTTGTTTCGAAGTTTGCCTCTTAGACTTCTCGTCTAGATCTTTCTTTGATGACGTTTCTCATGCTCTTGATCTTGCTTTTTCTTGACCTTTGTCTTTTAAGCTCTTGTCTCGAATGATTTGATTTGAATGCTTAACTTCCACTTTGATCTTCATTTCGAGTCCGATTTATATATTGATTTTGGAAATGCTTGATTGATTTTAATATTAAGCTATCACTACTCTAACTCAATTGTTAGAAAAAAAATCTAATCTTGTTTGTTTCAAAACATTAAGGATGAAATCAACCATAGGTCAACAATTTTTCCCTTTTTGATTATGATAAACAAGATGATTTGTAAGCTAAGATTGAATAATCGATATCATATTGATAAAAGAACATACATTATAAGTTTTGCATGTAATCTATATATTCCTCCTATCTTTTACAAATCAATAACCATATATTCAAAGCATATAAATAATTTTCACTCTTTCCCCTTTTTCATATATTTCAAGAATATTATATTTTCAAAATTTTCATATTTTTCTCCCTTTTGGCATAAGCAAAAATGCATAATATTTAAGATCAAAAGACAACCATATGGAATAATAAAAGATTTTCCCTTTTAATACTTTTCAAATCTATCTTACTCAATTTCTCTGTTTTGTATAAGCAAAATGATAGTACATTAGATGAAGAGTATGGCATATAAGATCAAATTATTAAATCAACCACAGACGATAGTAACATATTCACTCTCAATTAAGCAAAAGATGCCAAATGTATACAAGTTTAAATAAGAGGATAACTATCACATTTATAGTAAAATAATAATCAAAGTATGAGTGATGAAATGACAAAAGCATACTCATTTG
>CAIGRQ010260823.1:0-18904 GCA_903798375.1 Fraxinus sp. D2006-0159 | reverse complement strand
TTTTGTAAATTTAAACATTGAGACCTGATTTTTGATTTCGTGAAAGATAATCCATGACCCATGTATTTTTCCCATCCCAACCCAATGAAACATTATCAAATTCCTCAAAATTGAAACGGTAATTTCCAAGAAGTTAAAAATTGAAACTAGGTATGTTTCAAAATTATTTACAAACAGTACTACTAATTAACACATTGTACAAAACAAAAAATAATAAAAAAAAAATTCCAACTAAATTGCAACCATTTCCATCTTAGAAATGTACAAAACCATCATCAAATATTTTTCATACAATTCTTTCGTCGAAAAATCACCACTACATAGTAAAATCAGGTGGGATTTTCTGATCCACCGAATTACTATACTGTAAAAATATGCTTCACCCTACTCCCTAGAAAGAATGCTGCCAATATGGCAAAAAAACGAAGGCAATATCTCGCTGATTGGATTTTTTATCGAAGAAAAAGAATAACTACACGACACCTATATGGCAAAAATCGAAAACAAATGTACAATGTATACTGTATCCCTGGCGTAGCCGAACCAAAAGATTAGGTACTATGAAGGTTCCTTAACCTCAGTCGTGTAAAAATTGGAAGGCTGGATTATCAAGAAGTGCGGTCGCAGGTTTGACATCTAAGAAATCCTTCACTTGGAGAGACTGGGAAAGGTCATCAATTGAGAACGGGATGCTGCAGCACATAAATAAAAAGGTTAAAATTCACTTTTTTGACAAGGCAGCAAAAAAATATCGAGAAACACGACGTATATTCTGATGGTAATGTCGGACAATCCGTAATTGTACTAAAAGACGCTTACTCAGTAGGACAACTGTAAGAGAAGAAAGTTCAGTGACTGATTTGGAACAAAAATGGTTCAGTGACTAAAATGAAACTTCTCTGAAAGTTGAGTGACCAACATTTTTTAATTTAATCGTTTACCCCGGCACACGGGTTCCCAGTTCTTTTGCTGTCATTATATTGCAAGAACATTATTCTCGATTTTCAGCAGATCACGATATGAAATTATTATAAGTTACCTTGAATTGTCGTCCAACAGAAATGAACTGCTGGCTGCATTGTTGGAGTCCTCTGTCATGAGCACCCTCATGCTAGATATGACCTGTTTCAGAGTTCAGCATGAATTTTTCGAACGACTTTTACACTGACAATGAACTAGTAGGACTTACAGCAGAAAATGCGTAATTTGGCCACAGAATACTTACTTCTGGGGATACACTTCGAGTATTGTAGTTGTCGTCCCAGTAAAGAGTACATATTCTGTACAGCTGCTGGACGCTAAGAATCTGAGAAGGCCAATAATTCCAACATGAAAAGAAGAAATAACACGTGGCACTCAACCGAGTGCGTTATTCCAAAGAACCAGCCAAACGGCTATTTTTTGAGAGAACATAAATAGAATCATAGAAAAGTGGCACCATAATACCAATTAAGATTTGGGATTCCATCTTAAAAGACCAACCTTGTTAAGAGGAGACAGTCAAATCCTTATATGTTGGTTGATATTTCGGTATAACACTGAAGTGAGATTTATCCCTCAACAAATACACCTTCCAATCGTGGTTAATTTCCACGAGAATCTTAATGCAAATGCATACAATTTGTTGGAATATTGGTTTGAGATAACTATCCAATAAACTTCTGTTGTTGTTGGGGCGGGAGGTAGGGATAGGGGTCAAGACAGGAAGTGAGATGAAGACTTACGGGGCACAGATCGTTGATAATCTCATCATATGATATTCTGTACTTTTGATGTATAACCTGCAGGTAGGATTTAACAGAATGAAGCTAAAGATAATGGATAAGTGACATAGCTAGAGATAAAAGGCATGTTTGGCTGAGCTTAAAGGTGTACTTATAAGTAAATAAGCAACTTCTAAAATAAATATACATTAATGTTTCCAGGGAAGATGGCACTTTGAAAAGGATGAACTCACCAAGAACCCAACAGATTGTCTTATATGCTTGAGTTCGTCCCAAGCCGAGCCTGCATACTGTAATCCAAGAATATTTCAAGAAAGCAAGACGACATGAGAAAAAAGATAACGAAACACAAGGTAAGGAAGAAATTATAAGAAAATAAACAAGAATTACTTACCTCTTCTTTTGCTTGGCAGCACCACAATTCTAGCTCGGCTAACCCGGCTTTGACATACTCACCGTTGCTAAATGTACAACATTCACGACGCAGAAGAAGACTGCATAATCACACACATTTGGATCAAATTTCTAAGCTTACAGTGATAACAATAGCAGAGGAGGATAAAATTTCAAATAAAAAAATACCAGACCTGTTAAAGAGTTGTACGTTTATGTATGAAAATATTTGAGTAAATATCCTCTGAATAAGAACTGGTGGAACCTGGAAAATCCAACAACCATTAGCATTTTATAGCACGTAATAAGGGTATACACAATCTGGCATGGATAAATGAAGTCCATACAAAATTTTCTTTTAGTGTGCTGAGAAGAGAGTTGAGGCATTCAATGATTCCCTGCCAGTGATTTGTTGGAGAATCTTTTCCAAAGGATCGTCCAGTTCTTAGCACACTTCCTTTCGAGTTCCTCGGTGCCTGAAGTTCACCAGAGTGAATCATTTACACAGAAATAAAAAGCTTTAATTTACTTCATAATGGTCATAAATATAAAATAAATAAAAAAATAGATGCAAAATATAAATGGCTTCCAAATCAGTACTAACAAGTTCCATCCAGGCACAATGTAAAATGTTCGATCTAAAAAAAAAATTAAATATAACAATAGTTTAACATGCCTGGATACATAAAGCAAGCAATGATCCCAACTCCTTCTTCAAGTTGTCTCGAATAATTCCATAGATTTTCTCAACATATGCCGTGAGCTGCTGCTTGAAAAGCAAAGCTGGGTATTTGGCTTCAACTTGACGCACTGTTTCAAGCGCCGCCGCTGCCGCAGCAAGACTGACCGAAGAAGGGGATGACCGAAAACCCTGCATCCAGTTTTCCAATAATATAATATACTAGAGTTTGGTGATGAAAACTTACATGTGTACTCGTGAAAAAAAAAACACGAAAAGAATTCCGCTACCATTGTCATTCTCCCAAATAGAGAGGTCGGAGGTGGTTTATGAACTGGAGTTGCACCAGGTGCGCCGGCAGCTTTCAAGCTTTTTTGAAGTAAGAACAGCAAAGTAGAGGTATTTGACAGCCAATAAGCCATGTGATCATTGCTTTCTTCGTTCTGCATTTAAGTTCCATCTCAAATATCTACAATATCTATTACAAGATTTCCTAATGTTGCTTGCTAAGCTAATTCATGATTTTTTTTTCTACAAAAATTTAATTATCTGCTGTAACATGGTAAGAATTGTGAAAGGCTACCATCTGTGAAACTGAAACCACAACATTTTCTCCCCAAAATCATTACTAGAAACAGAAAGATATGGAAAGAAAAAAACCCACTTCAATAAATGAGACATGTGTCAAGCAAAAATTGCAAAATTATACTAAAAATCTCGTCAGAAGCTGAGATGGCAAAGCACTTATTTGCACATGAGTTCAAATTAACAATTTCCATGCAAACATCTTAAATTATGTCAAGGCATCACTTCGATTTTCGCCCATATCACTAGAAAATCCAATAGGCATTTTGATCATGGATGGAGACAATTACAGATATACCATATGGACAAGGATAACATCATGCTCCATTGCTCATAAACCCAAATCTTATTGCTTCAAAGGCTGAGAACGCGTGATTAAATTGCAAAGATTTTTGTTTATTCTAATATATTGCTTCTAATGTAATCCCATCCACCCCACCCCACCAAAAAAAAGAGCAGCAACGAAAGAAGCATATTTGCTATCAACTCTACTATGTCTACACTAGGAAAAGGAACTCTGATGTTTAGACTATTACATTTACAATTGAGATAAATCAATTAGTTTCAAGACGTAGGAAACATATTTGAACATGACAGCCACCAAAGATATAAATAAACTTCTTCACAATTAGCTTATGGTATACATGATATTATTACCCAAGATAATTTATTAAATCTTGATTTTTGGGCCGCTGTTACATCATTTGTTTTTTTTTTTTAAAATAACTACCTAACCATGAATTTTTTGATTCCCTAATCCGGAAGAATAATGAGATTAGTACAAAGTCATCCAATTACCTCAATGGCTGAACCCATCATTTGTATGAGACGATCAAATACACTTGTCTTCTCAGCTTCAAAAGATTTCCAGTGCAAAAGGCATTTGTATATGGTGAAAGCTGCAACTGGCTTGCCTTCACTGAAGCCCACATCTTTCGTGACACAATCCACGAGTGCATCAACATCCTCCTGTACCAATTTTCACAATTGTTTCTGTTTAGTTAACCAAGAACTTATGTCAACACAAATGAAACAAACCACAGTTTCTAGAAGCCCATACATGCCGATCAACCGGGGGTCTCTTTGGTTTGCTGTCAGGCGTCTCATAAGTTTTTCCTGGAGTATGTTGTGATTCCTGCATAAATAATTCTTATCCATTAACAGAGAACAGAGTCCAACAACATACCTTAAAAAATTAAAATTGGTAGTTATGAAAGATTAGTACAGTGGTTCTGATGTCTTCGTTGACATGCTGGCCATTTTCCAATATCTGCATATAAGTTTCAACAGGATAATGTGAGATTTACTGATTTAATGAAAACACAAGAGATGGACCATTGGATTTTCCTGACAAGTATTCACCTTGGTTGCTAAAGCAGAAGGATGTTCTGTCATTCCTTTAGCAGGGAGCAAGGTTTGCTGCCGAAGAATTTTATTCTCAATTTCCATGTCAGAGATTTTTTCTGCAAGCCTGTAAATAGTGAAGAACAATAATTAACAAAACAAAAAAAAATGAAATAAAAAAAATAAAAATATATATATATATATATCAAAGATGAGAATAAAAAATAATTGTCTCAAAAGATTGCAAGAAAACCCAATTCGAAATTAATAACTACTGGTAGCGTAAAATTTAGAATGGAACCTATGCATAGCAGTCTTCATCTTAACAATCGTCGACTCTGCCTCCATAGCTTGCTTTAATCTTTCCTCACTAAGTTTGTTTGCCTCTTCATATTTTTTCTCTGTTTCATTTATTTTCTTTTCCAGAGAACTAACAAAGGCCTGCAATAAGTCACAAAAATGAATACACTAGCATAACAAGCATTCAACAACTTCATTTCTACATAATTAAGGGCGTGTTCGGTAGAGATTAAAATCGAATTAAAATTGAAAAACTAGCCGTTATTATTGACTTTTATTAGATGAGGGAGACCAATAACGGCCATATTTTCAATTTTAATCCCTACCGAGTAGGCCCTAAATTAACTCTTTACCAGAAAAACTCCCCAAATTTCAATCAGCTTACCTTGAGTTGTTCGTTTTCTGCATGAAGCTTCTCCGTCATTTCATGGTCCATTACCGGGATCTCCTGAATTATTGGGACCTGCTCGGCTGCCCTTTTTGCAGCTTCCCTTTCTTTCATGAGCATGTCTTTGGTTTCTCTAAATTGAAGCCCAAGCTCTTGCAAAGCTGATTGCAATTTTGAATTTTCTTGCATTTTTGCTTCTTCTAGATCAGCCTTCATTAATTGAATGTAGATGCATAGACCACAAGAAAAAAGATAAAAGATTAAAAAGAGCTGTCACGTGGATTTGGAAATAGACCATGTTAAAAAGAATAAAAATGATTTGAAAGCTTTTCTCACGATATGCGTATCTTGTCCTATTGCTGATAGAATATGGTGATAACTGATAAGTCTTAGACTTGAGCCATTTAAAAAACAACAAAAGCAGATTTCAAAAAAAACAACCTACAAAAGGAAACTAAATACATGTATACCCAATGAATATTTCTTAATTTTAGCTTCAGAAGCATTGAAAACGCCACTTTCATCTAACAAAATGAACCAGGTGAAAGATTTGCATTTCCTAGCTTGAGTTTGAGATAAAATCACTTGAATACCACATTTACAAGAATTTCTTATCCTTCTTTTTCTAAATTTTCTTTTTAGGTTTCAGGCAGAGGTGGAAGTTGGGGTTCTTGATTTGTCTTGTAAAACTTATCTTCCTTTCAGTTTCTTTCAGCATTATTGCTAATACTTGAATGTGCATGTATTATTTGCAGGATCAGAAACATTGTCAGCTATGATGCCTGGCATTGGAAGAATTATGTTCATCTCATAGTTACAATTAAAATCACACGTAAAATCTGACGCTAAAGAAAACTGAAAATTATATTACTTAAAAAACCAACTAGAAAATTTGTCCCAACTAATAAAGAAGAAGCTCAGAAGGTTTACTTACTCTCATTCGTTTCTCCAGCTGTAATCTCCAGGTCAGTTCTTCAACTTGCTTCTCTAATTTATTCTTGGCAGCTTCGAGAGCTCCGGTTTCTCTGGCAGCCTGCATTCCATGAAAACAAATTTAAACAATTATTTCACAATGAAAATTATGGTATAATGACAGTTAAATGTGGTAATATAATGCGTAAAAAGAAAAGAAGAGCAATTGAGGTGATTCCTTAATTCCATAAAATGTCAACCACATTTCAGGGTAAGTCTCTCCTTTCAGAGAAAGGAAAAGGCAGTCGCTGGATTTTTAAGCTTCATAACTGAACAATTCCATGAATCCTATATGAAGGGGTCAAAAATACTTGAGTAGCTAATTGCTTTAACTCAAGTGCTACAAGCATTCATTGTAACTGCAAAAATATCTAGTTGTTTGAGTCCAGATGCATACACAATGTGTGTATAATATTTCCTAAGCCTTTCATTCACCTTAAAACAATCTATTCATCTTGCTAAATGAGTCATATATGAAGATATCACCTTAGCCCCCAAACTTTTAATTGATCCATTTCCAGCTTCTAAGTCGGCAAGAAGAGAACATAGAATTCTTAGTTCAAATGCCCTCAACTGAATAGTCACATTAAGGTGATAATAAATACGTATATTTAAAATGTTTCAACATCATAGCAACTGGAAAATATAAGTAAAAAGAAAGATTTATCCGACAAAATTCCATCAGGCGCAGAGAATTTGAAGGAAGATATCAGATACACGGATGAGATATAGAGAATTGGTGGAGGGTGTCAAGGAAGGGAAGGGGGGAGAGAGAGAGAGAGAGACCGTCTTCAGCTTGCGCAGTTCTCTACGTGCAACTCTTGCCCTCCACGCACATTGCGTGGTTATTGAAGCTTTCTTCAGCTTCATATACTCCGAATGGGCTAGGAATCTCTGGCAATGACTCTGCAGTTAAAGGAGAAAGTCATCAAAATTTCCAGTTTAGCACAAGCAATATTCCTCTTTAAGATATAAATACATACAAGAGATAATAATGCGTTTAGAAGCCAAAAAAATTATGTTGTCCGTGAACCATATACCAAGAAGTAATTTATGTCTTCGGGAGTTAAGTTCTGCAAAGAGCTAATTTACCTGGATTACAATAGCTGCCCTTGTCTGCCTTCTAAAGCGAAGTACATCACGTGCAGCCATCCCACGCAATCCTGTCTGTAATGAAACAGCAGATGAGCATAGTTTTTTGTATGCTTTCCTAGCAAGGTGCATTCTCAAGTCTCTCTGAATCCTCAGACAAGAAGCTTCTCTTCGCATGCCATCATAAACTTGCCGAGTAACTTCTCCTGCAACATCAAAGGGAAAACCCAACAAAAACTTCTCAATATTTGTGGGTACCTCCATCAATATAGAAACTTATTGACCAACTTAAGTACCTCTGCACACAGATTGAATCTGTATTGCCGACTGACGCAACAATATGAAACTCTTTCGAGCCATGTGAGAGCGAATTTTCCTCTGAATAATGCTAGCAGATCTTCCTAACACCACAGTCCGACGAGCATCCAGCTCTGCCAGCTGACCAGCCCTCAGAAACACTTTTGTTTTACCAATCTGCAAAAAAAATAAAATAAAATAAAATCGTGGATTCTGAAAGTTATAATAACTTCTTTTAGAGCATTACTGCAAAATGTTAGATATTAGCAACTAAGGTTTACCGATCCAACACTTCCACAGGATCATTATTACTAAGGGGGAATATATTGATAATAGAGTTTCCAAAAAGAGCTCATACCAGATTTATATTCTACTGTCCAAGAAAGTAATTCATTACCTGATAACCTTCAAGTCCTACTTTCTCCAGAAGCCTCTTGCATACATTGACCTCATCCGTACTAACATAATTCAATTAGAGGGACCAAGTAAGCTTCATATATGTCATGAGGGAAAAGTACGAGGTAAAAATGGCATACCTTCCTGCTAAAACTTCAGGAGAAAGGATGCCAAAACGGTCTACAAATTCATAAAATGGTTTTTTCGTAGGATATCCTGCACAACTTATCCTAATTGCTTCCATGACTCCCTGGATGTACATGCATAACGAGCATAAACAACCCACACACAGGAAGCTAAGCTGCTAATTAAAAATGTACAAGCAACCAATTAAAAATATATATATACTTCTTACCCCACAACGTAGTTGTTGCAGGACATTATGATTCTCAAATATAGCTGGCTTAAGAAGATTATTGGGCTTCACACAGCGAATATAATGAGGTTCGGTAGCACTTAGAGTCTCAAGCAGAGATTGCAATTGTTGCTGCAAAAAACAGTCATATCTCAAGTTACCGGGCAGAAAGTATAGGAGAGCTGATAAGAAAAGAAATGAATTACAAACCTTAAACCTGGAGCCAATTGAAGAAAATTTTGATTGTTTGGAGGACTCCTCAGTTGAAGGTGGAAAAAGACTCGAAGCAAAGGAACACTCGGAAGAACATAAGAGTGCTTGATGTTCAGCAATAACATAATCCTTGTTTTTGTCCAGAAACAACTCGGTTTGATAAGTTACCTGACATATAAAACATTCAGATAATCCATTCTCTTCAATAACTCTCCTTAATATTCGGGTTCAACAGATATTTGAATGTATAACCTAACACAGACAATAGAGAGATGATAGAAACTTACATCCCCAGCATAATGGGCGATGGTGAAGTCAGAACGAGCTAATTTGGGCTTACTGAATCGCTTATGGTTCTTGAATGTCTGGTAGAGCTTTTGAGCAAATGTTTCATGAGTTGATCGAGGAAACATGCTACAAGAAATTCGCAACCATTAAATTGCTAGTCATCAAATATTCTATTACTAAACAAGTTGAAGCATTTTAAATAGAAGTCCCTGTAATTAGGCAGACTTACCAAGCTTCATCCAAAAGAGCTATAATACCACCTGGCTTCTGAGGAATTACAAAATAAAAGAAAAAATATAGATAAGAATGAATATTATTCACTTAAAAGTGGACCAGATCATAACATTTGCTAAAACACGAGTGTCTGGCAAGAGATAAAATTCCACATAGGTTAAATAGAAAAGTAACCAACATATAAAGGTTTATGCTACTCCTCTTAAAAAGGTTAGACCTTTTAAGATGGAAATTCAAGTATTAATATGATATTAGAGCCATTCAAGCTCAAACAAGCGTTCAGACTGCAAGATTGGCGATCTCAAACGAACCATTATCTTGTGGGGACATTCTAACTATATATCTCACATCGATTAAATATAAAAGTATTAAACAACATATAGGGTTTGGCCAACTCCTCCTAACAAGGTTGGCCTTTTAAGATGAACACAAGTCTTAATAGTATCTACCATCGACAAAATTTATAAAAATGGAACAGAAAACCCCATCTACCTTTAGAAAGTGGGAAATTGAAAGAGACACAAAAACTAGCCCAAAAACCTTAAACAGTCCGCCATAAACAAAACTAGCACAGAAAGTTGAGGCCATCAATAAAAACCCCAGAAAGGGAAAGACTCAAGGAATGCACACTACAGCCACCCCGAGTCCAATGTCTTGAGGCACGCACCTCGACAAATGGCACTCAAAGCATAAGGTTCGAGATGCTTAATGAAAGCTTCATGCAAGGCATGACTTAAGGCATAAGCCTCGAGTGCTTTTTAAAACAATGCATAGAATACGACGATGGACTATTTTTCTTCAATGAGTTTAGAACAAAAATGAATGTAAAGATACACGGTTATTGAAGAAGGAAACAAATTAACTATTGGATAACAAAACTTCCAAGGAAATTGAAAGCACAAATGGTACAACCTTTTCAATGAGATCCAGAATATCTTGATTATCAATGAACTCAATGTAGCTCCAGTTAATTTCTTCTTTTGTATACTCTTCTTGCTCCATTTTAAAAACGTGCTGGCATATAAGTTAATAGGCATCACAAAACTGTAGCATAATGACAGGTTCTGAAAAATATTTACGAAGGACGAATAAAGAATCTATAAGAAACCTGATTAAAATGCTGCTGAAGCTTCTCGTTGGTCAAGTTTATGCAAAATTGTTCAAAACTGTAGACATGCGCAACATTAAGTATTCAGAGTGATTACTATAAGCGAATAGTTGGAAATAATGGCCTCCATGATGGATGGAAGAGTTAGGCCATACGTTGGAATCAAACTGTTCAACATTTACAAATTCGCAAAAAGAAAGCTGAAAAGTTTGCATTTCAAAAGTGTTGATAAATTTGTATTTCAGAAGTCAAGAAGGATGCTGATAATTTTAGCTCTTCAGATCCTGTAACAAGTATAACAAGGTGTTGATATGCCGGATCAAATTATCAATGAATGACACATTTTTCCCAACAAGCAACAACAAAAAGTATTAGCGTCGTAAACTTTAGACAAGCATGAAATTGCAATTCACGCTTCTATAACCATGAGAGGAGCAAGATGTCATTTTACAGATAAGGCACCATGCATTTGCCGAGTTTTGACTCCCCATCCGCCACACCCCCGATTTCCTCCTCTTCTCTCCCCAGCAATCCAAAATGAGAAAAAGAAAACATAGAGTGAATGTAACCAAACAGAAGTAATTAAAAGATTATCTTGTCTCTTTCTCTATATCACAAACAATGAAAATTGCCAAAGCCTATATGTGGACCAATTAACAGGAGACAAGGACATAAATAATATTCAACTTGTATTTAATTATTTACGTAACTGAGTAAAACAGACCAGACCATGTCAACAATGAAGACAAAGCATACCAGTTAAGCACCTGTTAGTCTTGAAACTCTCAAATCCATAAATATCCAGCACCCCGATTAAACATTTTGAATTAGGGTCTTGACCGATTGAACTATTAATCTTATCCACAAGCCTGCAGATAAGCAATAACTATAAATATTTACAAAAATCACTATTAAATACTGCATGTTGGGTCAGGAATGTGCGTCAACTAATGAACACCCCCTTCAAGCATAAAATGAAGCTTACCAGTCAAACAACCTTGAGTAGACAATTTTGGCCAAAGCATCTCTGCTGCCAGCTGCAGCTTCAGGATCTAAACATTTGGTGATCGTTTCATCACGAGTGACAATTACACGTTTGCAGAGGGCATCCTCTAAAGTCTTAAAATCACACCTACAAAATGCTGAATTTTTAAAAGCTGAATCTTCCTAATTTTAGCAGGCAGTAAGAATGAAAATTTAGTAACTACTCTTGTCAGGTTAAGTATGCCCTTGAAAAATCTAATTACATGAACAGCTCTGCTGCAGTTCTTAAATGAAACCAAGATGTTTCATCTTTAGGCATGGATGAATCTATTTCCTTCCCCTTTGTAAATTCAATGTTTCCAAGATGGAGGATTGCAGCAATAACTCGAAATATTGCATCCTGATAGACAAAAAATTAAATAGACTGAGCGAGAAAACACTTTTGCATGTAAAACAACTGTCCTAATTTTGCATGTAAAACCACTGTCCTTTATACCTGTTCCTCTGAACTTATTCCCACAGTATCCATTGCCTTCTTTGTTTCTACATACTCTCTCGATTCATCAAGCCCGTCTATCTCATAGCAATTTGATTGATTTAAATAATGGAACGTTCTTGGATTGCCCAACTTAAATTTTTTTATATCCTGAAAGTAAAAAAAATGAGATTAATCTGGAATTAAATTGGAAACATAAGAGAGTGCATAAATAAAGATTTTTCAAAATAAATTGACAAGAAATTAAAGACTTAAGTGAAGGATGTGTTGACCTAATATTTGGAGACATGATACCATGTAGATATCAAGACAAACTCATAATTCAGTCCCATGGAGTAGTACTAACAACATGGATACAATATATGTTTAAGACTAAAAAATAAGAATGGCACGAACAATTTATAATTTCAATTAGCAGCCAATAAGCTACATAGAGCAGTAGCAACAGAGAGAATTCAGAAAGAATCTTGGGGTTACTGCAGGAATGCTTGATGTGAGTAAATAAAGAAGACAAAGCAATCTTCATCGACAAGTTTTGCAACCAAGCAATAAAAGCTTTGATGTGGGAAACTGCCTTGAGATATATACTTGGCATGTTAATGTATTGCTTAATATCAATCGCCGAGAAGATAGAATAGAAAATTAATGGAAATTCAATTACTTCCAGAGATTAAGCATAATGCGTATAGAATAGAAAATTAATGAAAATTCAATTACTTCAAGAGATTTAACATTTTTGCATATAGAATGTAAAAGAAAACCAGTTTCTGGTATGGTCTCACTCGTCAGTAATTAAGCTCCAAGCTTATTTGATGTCAGTCCAGCATTTGGAAAGGTCATAACAGTGGAGCGACCCTGGTTAGAGATTGTGGGGTCCGCGAAGACGGTGATGATTGAAAGTGAGAAGCCAATTGGGGGGTCGTCGATCGCGTGGAGCGGTGAGATAATGAAATTATTTATTCGAATTTCCTTTTATGACAAATCGACTAACAAATTAATCAAGAACAAACTAAGTCCTATTCCCAATAAATTCAGGGTCTTGCTACATGAGCGTTCTTATTCACTACATCTATTCAAACATCAAATGCAATAGATCCTTCCCAATCTCAAGAAACCTAGTTAATTTTGGTCTACCTCGGCCTCCTCTAATGTGTCCTACTAGGATCTCATCTTTAGTGAATGGAAGCATCTGAGATGAGATGCTCGAATGTGAAAATTCTGTAAAAGGATAAAGATAGAAAATGAAACAGAAACCAGTTACCTCAGGTGGTGCGGCACAGAGCATGTAGAAACAATGGTAGTTTCTCTCAGGATCAGACACTTGACAAACTCGAGATCTCTCAAGCAAATAAGTTCTAATAGCAGCCCCAGAAATCCTACCCCTTTGATCAAATTGAAGCTCAACGAACTTACCAAAACGGCTGTAATTGTTGTGGCACGTAAAATATTAGTAGATGGAATATAACAAAATCAATTTATAAGATAATGGTTGCAACAAATCCTATGTCATACTGCAAATGTTGAATTTCCACACCTCGAATTATTATTCCTCACAGTTTTTGCATTACCAAATGCTTCCAGAACAGGATTTGACTACAAGAACAGAACACATAACATAATATGTGAATTGAAGGTAAGATGCTCAAATTACCAGAATAATGCTTCTAATCTATGCTCGTGCACCAACTAAAAAGAAAAATTTGTTACCTCAAGAACTTTTTGTTCCACAGTTCTTCCTTCAGTTGCAGATCGTCCACCCATGTAAGCAAGATAACGCATGAGCAATTTCGTGCTTTCTGTTTTACCGGCCCCACTCTCGCCACTAACCAAAATAGACTGACTTATTCCTTCATTCATCATGAGTCTGTGGCCACAAAACGATCACTTAATTAGCTGTGTAATATGTACGAACACAAACAGTCAACCTAAAGTAAATACATGCCTATATGCAGCATCTGCAACAGCAAATGGGTGTGGACTTAGCTCACCAAAGCCCGCTCCTTTATATTGCGCCATCATATGGCTATCATATAGATGAGGCAATTTTTGGAAGGGGTTCACAGCTATTAATATATTTCCTGTGTATGTCTGCAAACACATCCAAGTCAAAGAGCTTATAAAATTATCTGGGTTAATGCATGAAAGAAGAATGAGAAGGAAAATTTTCCTGAAAATGAATAAGATATTGTAAAACTTACATAAATTTCATTGATATCATATCTAGATTTTAAATTGTGTAGAGCTCCAGGTTCATGCAAATATGCCAACTTTGTCATGTCATCCACTCCGCATGGTGGGGCTTCAGCATCTTTGGGATAGACATTGGATGACTTAACAACAACCTGTAGAAAATCTTAGTAGAAATATTAGAAGGGTCCTAAATTCATTCAACCCTTAAGGGCTACATTTAATTAGCAGGACAATATAACTATAAGTACATATCATGGGAATAACTAATGAAAAGAGACGGTTTCCATCTCTCATATTTACAATGAAATGAACTTGAAGATTTCTACGAGAGAGATAGAAAATGGAAGTGTAAAACATAGTAAATATTTAACTTCCAATGACAACTTACCGTCTTCCCTGATGTAGAAAGGACCTTGATGTCTTCACCATTGACCGCCACAACCTCCCCATCTATCCAGGCTTCATCAGCGTCCTCCACCCAAACAAGAGACCCAACCCCTAAACTGACTGAAGCAACCTACAAAATTTCAGTGACCAGTATTCAATATGGAGTAATGAAGAGCAATTTCCAGAAAGGGAAGGATAGAAGAAAATGATACACTAAGTCCAGAGAAGTCCGTTGTTGAAATTTAGCCTTTGTTTGATCNTATGGAGTAATGAAGAGCAATTTCCAGAAAGGGAAGGATAGAAGAAAATGATACACTAAGTCCAGAGAAGTCCGTTGTTGAAATTTAGCCTTTGTTTGATCTCATTTTTTCCAAAATATATTTCTCTCTCTTCTTTTCAACCACACATTCACGCGATAAAATAATATTACAAGCAAATCCAAAACTTTTCCTTATTTTTTAACAATACATTATCCATTAATCTACTATTCCAAAATGCATTTTATAAAAAAAAAAAATGGGGCTCAAACATGCCCTCAGACTACAAGTTGCCAGTTACATTATTCGCAGATTTAATATCACCCATTGATTGTTAACTGGGTGATAAAATTGTATCTCAATCTAAGTGTTTGTTTGGCACAACTTACTTGAAAATCATTTTTCCCCAAACTCATTCTTCAATCACACATTCTCCCAATAAAATAATTTTGCACATGAACCAATAACTTTTTCCTACTTTTCAACTATATATTCTCCAAAAAATCATTTTTCATTCATTTAATCTCCTCCAAACAAACACTAATTGTATGGAACTAACTTTTATGAATTATGTGCCAAGGAAGACATGCTGTTTTCAAATATATGCACATTCACAAGTTTTCTTCATAATGAGCATGGCTACCAATGCTTCAGTCCGGGGCTATTTTGCCAGAGATCACAAGAAAGCAATTTTCCATCAAATAAAGAATTAAAGAAAAATAACAGAGAAGACAATGATAATTTTTTTCTTCTTTATGTATATCATTTTTTATATATTGACCATATAAATATTCAATTTCAGTTGGCTGCATTCAGATCCACACCACTACGGCACTACCACTAGGGAGAAAAGAGTTCCCAAGTCTCACATTGAGGCAACGACCCCGGAACTTATAGAATATATAAACTCTCACAAATGCCAAGAAAATCTTTCCACAATCAACCATAACAATGTGAGCAATTACTCGTATATCATTTGTAAATGTTAAACCACTTGATCTAAAATTTTTAAGCATGACATCAAGCCAAATGCATATCATTTAGATATTATCTTCAACACCAAATGACATGAAAAATTGATTTCGGGCAATCATTCAACAAATTCATTAATTACTGCATTCTAGTACATTGTCTGCTCTTCAAGTAAATTGAAGTCAAACCTTTAGTTGCAACTTAAAACCAGGGATCCACCTCTCCATTTCCACATCCCCACCCACACCCACACCCAAAAGGCTGGACCAGGCAGAAATTACTTCACAAAATTCATAGACCACGAATATTAAGATTCAACCAAAAAGATTGTGAGTTAATATTGGTAGTAAAACAAATACATTCATGTTAATTCATAAAGAAATCCATCATCATTTATAACAATGAAAAAGACTAAACCTTTATTGAATTAACCACAGATCAACTTATCTCAAGCTATCAAAGATGAAGATTAAGCATCACCAGAAAAAAGTTAAATAGTAATTCTATACCATTTTCAAAATAACTTCAAACGGATCAGAATCTCCAGTGCTTTATTAATCAGCCATCAAATTTTCAAGAAACCAACAATGTTCAAAAGAAGCAGATCAAACCAACACTGCCTCCTCCACTTAAAGAATGAAAAAATTCACTTCAATTTGATTATCTCTACAACCAATAGATCCCCAACTTGTTATTTACAAGTATTTGATTTTCTTGAAATGTTCTGATAAAAATAGAACAGAAAATAATAAAGATCTGACAAGAGAATGAGATTTTGTATATTCACCGTCCAAATAAAAAATAATAAAATTGGAAAAGTAACGTGATTTAATGAAGAAAGAATAAGAAATATGAGAGAGAGAGACTTCTTTTACTACTCTCTCCCACGTTGTTTGGGATTTGGTCTGCGCCAGTTTAATAATATTAGGTGATTACTAATTAATTTTTTCTTAAAAAAAAAGGTTTATTAAGTTATGAAATTCCATTAGTGCCCCTCTAGATATGCATTATTACAACGAATGGCAAACTTCGGAATTTAAAGGATTCCGACAGTGCCCACATTTTTAAGGATTACTCACCTGTTATCTGCTTTCCTCATTATTTCATGGGAAAAAAATAACAAAGAAGTTAAAAGAAAAAATATCGGCGTTCAAAACTCTTTTTTATTCTATAAGTAAATTCGAAATTTTTCTTACATATTAACCATACATTCTTCAAAAATATACTATTTAAAATAATATTTTTCCAAAAAATGGCTCATATGGCACATATTTTTAAGAGTGTCGTTTCAAATTTGATTGTCTAATTTTTGTATCTGCAATGTCTCGATTTTATTAAAATGAAAAAAGAAATATCATAAAGAGAGCAAACTCTTTAGTGCAAAATGTCTACTGCGTAAAGTTGTTCCCTGTCAAATTATTGCTCTCGATCACATGAAATTTAAAGTTCGTTTAATTTTTTAGAAAGCGAAGAAAAGAAACAAATGAAAGTATTTGAACTCGAGATTTTTCTCAACATTGTAAACATTATCTCTCTATAGACGACCTGGTGGATTAAAAAATAAAAATGCAAAATACGTTGTACACTCAATCGAGACAGTCTGCCCCGATCCCGAGGCGAGGTGGAGTGCACTGTGAAATGCTTGAAGAATAAATCCTCATGCACAAGGGATTTAAGGGATTTATTCACAGGGATAAGCAGACCCCTCACAAGGGGCGGGCCCCACATGTAAAAAAATAATTATGCGAGCCTCACCATATGTGTTGTTTGTAAACTCTTTTGTAAAGAATATTCTATGATGTAAGCATGGTTCATGCTTGAATGTTTCAAAAATAACCCATTCTTCCAAGTGGCTCAACAAGAGCACGAAGTGTCCACAATTGGCAGTTTTGGTATTCCATTTCCAGAAAGGGGTAGTAATGGACTTTGAATAAATGAAAATAAAGAAGGAGAAATATTGTGGCATTATAGCTTGATGGAGCGTGGGATGGGTGCGCGTGGACATAAAAGTTGCGTAGGGTATACATAGGTGCACGTTGTTACGTGACTAAATATTAAAGTTTGACGCATTTGAGGACGTGCAATGACAACGTTTTAACAAAAATATTGGTGAGAGCGATTTTTCTAAATCACCGCCATATCAAACGGGATTACGCGGAATATTCCCTATTTCTATTAACACAAATGCATTGAAGCCCTTGCTCCCCCGTTATTTTTAAAAAATATTTATCACTTATTTTTAATCACATATTTTTTAATAAAATAATATTACAAGTAAATTTAAATTTATTTCTTATTTTTAAGCACACATTATACTTCAAAACATTATTCCAAAATGCATTTTTGATTTAAAAAAAAAATGGAGCTCTAACCTGCTCTAAATGAAATTAGGACCCGTTTAGCAGAAGTTTTTAAAAGTTAAAAATTATTTTTGAGATTAAGAAGCTACTTTCAAACAAGCTGCTTTTTAATATGTTAGTATAATTTTTTGAAAGAAATATTCGTCTAAAAGAGTTTTTAAAGAAAGCCGACATGATATAGCTTTCTAATAAAGTTCTCCTACAAAAAGTGGAAATAAAAACAGAAGCCATATCATAAGGGCATTTAGATGGCTTAGTTCTATGTCAATTAAAAAAAAAAAAAAACTAGTATTAAAAATTTATGTCTGATTTATGTAAGATTGATGTTTTTCCCTTAAATATTAAGTAATACGATGATATTTTTTATGTTATAATTACAATAATAGTCCTGTGGTCATGCATTTTAGAATATTGCAAATTATTTTTAATGCGTTATATATTATTTCAAGATATATTTTTTTTCGTTACATTATTTATGGTGATGAATGATGATAATTGTTAAAAATATCACATAAAATAATTATATTTAAAATAATGATTTTACACCTAGAAGTCACAATAACATCGAAGTGTTAGTGGAAAACACTATAGTAGGTTGATATTAGAGATTAAGCATCAATCATGGCTGAGAAGTTTGGTAGCTTGATATTGAGTTTTGAGACAAAGTTAAGTAATGATTTTAATTTTTAATAATTTCGAATTAATAATCCGAGGCCTAATTGATAAAATATGGCCCACTAGACTGTTTTGGTTATTCAAGTCCGGCCCTAGTTGCACATTCTTATCATATGGCCTACTTGAGGCCCAAGTTTAAGAAACTGAACATATTTATAGGGAATTAATAAGGGAAAAATTCATATTTAATGTGTATTTTTTACCTCAATTCAAAA